>WYDI02032097.1:0-46997 GCA_009867235.2 Psittacus erithacus
CAGGGGACTGGAGCACCTCCCATATGAAGACAGGCTGAGAAAGTTGGGGCTGTTGAGCCTGGAGAAGAGAAGGCTGCGGGGAGACCTCAGAGCAGCTTTCCAGTATCTGAAGGGGGGCTATAGGGATGCTGGGGAAGAACTCTTCGTAGGGACTGTAGTGATAGGACAAGGGGTAACAGGTTCAAACTTAAACAGGGGAGGTTTAGATTGGGTATAAGGAAGAAGTTCTTTACCGTAAGGCTGGTGAGGCCCTGGAACGGGTTGCCCAAGGAAGCTGTGAATGCTCCATCCCTGGCCTTCT
The DNA here is from genome assembly GCA_009867235.2 of Psittacus erithacus. Lineage (NCBI taxonomy): Eukaryota > Metazoa > Chordata > Aves > Psittaciformes > Psittacidae > Psittacus > Psittacus erithacus. Next base: position 302 of record WYDI02032097.1, read on the forward strand.
TCAAGGCCAGGCTGGACCGATGCTTGGGTAACATGGCTTAGTGTGAGGTGCCCTTGCCCATGGCAGGGGGGCTGGAACTTGATGATCTTAAGTTGATGAACCCTAACTATTCTATGATTCTACACAGGCCCAGGGTTTAAAACTGAAGCATGCACACATTTACATATGGTAATAAAAATTCACATCTCAATATTTTAAGTTAAAAAATTAAATAAAGCGAAATAAATCTATGCAAACTATAATCTATTCTTTTTTTCAATTGAAAATATATTACAAATACACTTAGTGATTCAGTCGGACAAAAGAAAAGGGGAAAATTACAGGAAAGCAAAATTCTTCAAATATAATACTAACTTTTGACACTAACAAACTAAGACTTGTACTAGTGCAATCTGTCAAGAGTACACAAAAACAGTGCAGGTGAACTGTTGCAAGGGCTGATGAAAATCTATTTAAAACAAAATCTGTCAAACTTACCATATGTGTTGTAAAGGTATTATTCCGCAAGTTGACCTTTATCGTGCATGATTCCCCAACTCTAGTTAGAGGAAAAATATATAGGTCTTCTGGTGCATACACCCCTCGAATGATCTCATTTTGTCTGATTTGAAAAGAGATTTAAGATATTAACATTTCCTACTTACATGGTTTGAATATATTGACTGCATATTTCAAGACAACAGGTGTATTGTTTGAGATTAAATCAGGAAACACTGAAAGATCCTGAAGGTCTCAACTCTCACAAGTTACATTTTAGTCAGAAATACTGAAAGCATCACTGTGGCATAAAGGTAAGTAGATATACTTACACACATATTCACAATGTGAACTGTTCCCCCATATGCTTTCCTAGAGAACTAAACTCTTCTCAGAGATGCTGTATTTAACCAAAACATTTTACTTCCCTGCCATGTTCACAGAATCCCATAGGAAAAGAAACAGAAATTAACTTAAGACTGAAGAACAGTAAGGTTAAGACATGCAGTTACAGTGGTCTTCTCAGAAGTGAATTTACAGGTCTATAGACCTGTAAATTCTCTCCAAAAGGGGATTATACAAAAAATATACTCAAGATTCGACTGCTAATACCAGTTCATTTGCAACAGCAAATCAAGGTTTAGCAACTTAGAAACCCAACTGAAAAGAAAAAGCATGGGAGGCTGAAAAATACAAAGCCATTATGAGGTTTGGCAAGTCTAGTTTCTTTGCAGCTGTTTACACTTTAACGTGGAATCATAGGATAATTCAGTTCAAAAGAGACTCAGGAAGTCTCTATTCCATCCTCTTGTTCCAACCAGGGTCAGCTGTGAGGTCAGATCAGGCTGGTCAGGGCTTTATCCAGTCAGATCCCAAAAACCTTCCAGGATAGAGACTGCACAGCCTCTCTGTGCAGTCTGTTCCATCACATCCCTTATCCTAATAGCAAAAAAGGTTTTCATTGTGGGGTTGGATTCCTACTCCTTCCTTCCTTCCCCCTTTTACCCAGCTGCAGACTCATTTCAAGTTTTCTTCATACATACCCTACTTTAATTGTAGGTGCTTCAGAGTAAACCTTTTCTGGTGTGACCGAAAGCTCAGTTTTTGTGAAGGCACTTGCAGAGTCTTTCACAATTAAAGTTTCGTTTTCTGTTCTACTACCCTATTGGCAAAAACAGAGAAGACTTTAAACTTTGCATTCAAAAAGTATTTAAGTATTCAAACATTTAAGTAATTTCCTTTACCCAATCCAAGACTTTAATTTATTTAAAATATAATCTTCCAGAAAGAGTAGAGTCTGGATCACTGAAACAGAAGCAGTGACTTAGGAGGAATACTTTAACAGGTTTCCATGACGTATGAATTTGTTACAAGCTAGCTCACAACAAACCAGCAGCACAGGTGGAATCTTGAAAAGGCTGCTAGCAATGAAGATTTCACCAAAAGCCAAACCAAAAAAAACATTCCTCGGCAGATATTCTGCCCATACGTTTCAAGAACAACGTCAGATAAACAGCTGCTCATAGAGAAGGAAGGCCTAAGTCATCATTAGAGTTTGGATTCTCACAACAGCAAAAAAGCTTTGTAATGATTTTGTATTATTGAACAATACATCATTCTAAAAGAAAGGTCTCTCCAGAGAGACAGAATCTGGTAATGCATTATATAGTAATTGTTACTTTTTGAAATCAGGCCAAAATATTTACCATCATCAGGACGCCCATTCCGTGTACTCTAACACAATGAGGCCAGATCACCCTAAGGGAACACTTTGCCGAAGAGCCAGTTTCGTATTCTGTATCCTGCAACAAATCTAGCCAGGTACTGCTTGGAGCCACTTGAGCCACAGCATCCCAAACAAAGCTAAAGAACCAAAAGAACCTCCTACACTTCTGGTTGTACAACATTATCTCAATTTTTGAAACAGTGCTGACATTTTTAGACAAGCAGTTGATTCCCTTATACAGGGAATAATAAAAAAATATTCCTCTTCAATAGAGCTGCTATGACAAACTTGTCTTTTAGACATTAATTTCTTCCAGTGAAAGAGCTGCTAATCAGTCTGTCAGAAATAGCAGCAGCCAAAAAACAAATAAAACCAAAACCCAAACCTTAAATTTACAGAAAACTTTCCATTGCAAATAACCAATGATCCACAGTAAAACCCAGTAGATAAAGACAAGAAAGGATTTGTACACGTGTTTCATTTATAATTCAAATTCTAATTTATCAATAAGGCAAGTTTACAGCATGAGAAGGAGATGGAAAAATCATCAGAAGTTCCCCCAGTCTTTACAAGGGTATCCTTAAGTACAACATGCTTTACCATAGCCCACATTGACTTTTCCCATTTCAAATGAAAGCAGTATGTTAACACTGTCCAAATGGTTATAACTGAGAGCTCTTGTTCCAAAGCCACCTCAGAAGTATACAAATTTGTTTAGCTTTAAAATTGGATTTACTTTGCTCATAGAGTTTAAAGATTTTTCCTCCTCCCACTTCTGGTACACCCAAAGAAGATGAAGCGCTGTACTGCCTATAAAAAGAATAAAACCAGGACTCTTAGGCAGCAATATGTTTTGTTTTAAGTATTGAGAAATTCAGCTCAGTTTGCTGCAAAATACTACTTTAAGAAGTCACATAGTTGCACAGTTAAACTGCATAAACCATGTACATTAGAAAACGATATGCACTTAACATTTGTAGTATCTTCAAACTTTATGAAGTCCTTTATGAAATGCTCAACTTTCTACATGCTAATGGAGCAATCTGAACTTAGGTGCTACCTCAGCCCTCCAGCAAGATCTTGCTAGTTCCCTATTTCACTCAGAAAAGACCAACAATTACACTGAAACATCAACCCAAGACTTCAGTGCACAGCAGCAATACTCATTCTTAGCTCAATGATCTTAGAAACTGTTTCACAGAAAAAGAGAAAACTAAGTTTGAATGGCCAGTATTGAGAGATTGAGGTTACAAAGCATGTGTACATAGAATCCCTTCTTTAGTTATTTTTGGGATCACTTTTGGACACATTATCTTCTGAGCTCCTGACTACTGTTTCCAGTGGTGAGAACTGAAAATGCATGAAGGGCATAATCAAAGTCACAGTTAGTGAGCTTTTCAGGGAACAACAAACGTAGTAAGCGCCACTGATTTTCCTAACATCACCTTGTTCTTTTAGGTCTTTCCTGAGTTATTCCAAATTTTTCATTTCTTTTGAAGTAGTGCTTTGAGTAAATACCACTCAGTTACTCTGAATGACAGTCAGTTTTCCTGCTTCATTCTATCAAAAGTCATATTAACCAAAGCCATAGCTCTCTGCCTCAGCAAATCCAGCAGAATCCAAGTCCTTTTCAGAGTTGTAGTTAGATCTCTAGGATTTAACAGATTGGACCTGACATGTCTTCTTGACCAGAAGTGGATCTGAATTAAAAACCACAACAACTTAACTTCTGCGTTGTCCCCATTTACAAGCAGCTGTGTAGTTCCTTATTTAGTTCAAAAACGAAGTCCTTCCCTTTAAACTCTTCTTCAAAGTGATAACGGCACATTGCAAGTACTTTATACAAAATTTTTCCCATATGCACAAAGAAATGCTGAAAAGATCTAATTGTAACAGCTTCGGAAAAAAAAAAAAATCAAGAGGAACAAATCTGCCACATTCAAAACTGTAAATATCAAGTGTGTTATTCAAAGATTTACACAACTCTGACAGTTAGTTGTGCTTTAAGAAGAAAATTATTCAAAACTCTAGATTTCTGATAAAGAATTAATCTTCTCTCAATTTCAACTAGCTTTAAACAGACAAATGACAAAGATGCTTTCCTTATTTTAAGGAAAATTATGTTCAAAGAATAATATGAAAACTGAATAAAAATATCCTCCCAAACCAAACATTATAAACGTCTCATTCTTCATGCCAAAATTAGAAGCTATTAAAAAAAAAATACATTTTAATAAGTCCTCTCTTCAACATAATTAAGTACTGCGAAAAACAAGGACCCTACAAAATAAAAAGTAAGGTAATCCAGCAAGAAGGATAAGTCAGGTTCCTACTACTGAAACAGGCTTGGTACTCTAAAGAAAGGTTCCAGATCTCTTTCTGGGCTTCTCAGAAAATCAAGTCAAGCTTTCTGGAGAGGACAGGAAAGCATATATAGCAATCACACAATACTGAATGTAGAAAGCTCTTTGCAGAGCTGGAATTAAGCTGCTGGCATAGGTCCAGAGAAAGACATCAAAGCTGGTGAAAGGTGTAGAGCACAAGTCTTAAGAGGAAGAGCTGAGGGAACTGGGTTTGCTTAGTCTGGAGAAAAAGAGGCCCAGTGAGAACCTTATTGCTCTCTATAACTACCTGAAAGGAGGATGGAAAGAGGTGGGTATTGGTTTCTTCTCCCAAGTAATAAGCGATAGCACTAGAGGAAAAGGCCTCAAGCTGCACCAGGGGAGGTTTAAACTAAATATTAGGAAAAAATTCTTCAATGAAAGGGTGATCAGGCATTGAAACAGGCTTCCTGGTAAAGTGATGGAATCACCATCCCTGGAAATGTTGAAAACATGCATAGATGAGGCTCTTAGTGACATGGCTTAGTGATGGACTTGCAAGTCCTGGGATAACAGTTGCACTCTATTATCTTAAAAGCCTTTTTCAACACGGTTGATTCTATGATTCTACAGTAAGACCATTTAAACAATCATTAGAGTTCATTCTTCTTAATAGTAATAGATTCTCAGTCCTATGTAGACTCCTCCTGCACAGAGATAGGGATTAAAAGTAAGGTAAGGAGAGAGAACACAGAAAACCAGTTCTAACTCCCAATCCCCTCCTCCTTCCAAACTTCACTACAAAGTTAGAGCTGACGAACAATGGGTGAGCAAAGATGAGCTGAAGTCCCATCGCTCCTACACAGAATTCTCAAAATCACTCTCATCTGGATGGGAATTGTTATTCCCATAAAATACTCAAACAGATTCTACCAGAGACACATCCATCTCTCCAATACCGATATTTGAAAATTCCAATATTGCATTAAGCTACAAATTATAGCAATGGTCAATTACTTTGTTAGGTTATTTACAAAAATAAAACCATTCCACTTAGGGTCTGATACAAACAAATCTGCACCTACAAAACCAGTCCCCACAGAAAGCAAGTTTGTCTCTAGTTTCTTTGAGCAAAATAAAATTTTACATCTTAAATGGAAAAAGATAATTCACTATCACATAAGCACGGTGAAAAAGGTATTTTTGTAGCATAAGAAAACAGTACAGTTTAGTCCAACAAAAATATCAGCACAGCCTGGGTTTGGTTGTTTTGGTTTTTTTGAGAATACACCAGCATATATGATAAAAAGTACTGTATAGTAAAATTAAAATGTTACCAAAAATTTGTTTTCAGGACATTTATAGCATTTATATACTTACTGCTCCAGAAAACTGAACTCTTAATTTGTGTTTCCAACCAGGTTTTTCAACTGGGTGACACTCAAGGTCCCAGAACTGGGAGTAATCCCCTATATCTCTAGGCAAAAAGATGACAACAACCTACAACAAGAGAAAAAATTCGCAGAAGCTTATTAAAATAATCTACACATCCTCAAAATCTTACCTACACAAAGTTACAGTCAAGTCAGCACAAAGTTTACACGCTACAGATCATACATTCCTCACACAGGTAATCTTGCACAAAACAATACAGCTCGTCCTCCTTTGCTCACAAGAGAAAAAGTTTTGGTGAAATAGATTGTGCAAGCAATTTTGAATGAAACTTGAGTTCAGCTAATCTGCTTTAAGCAGTCAGCAAATGCTTACACAATTATTTCCATTAGCAAACCGGGGTAGAAGGAGACCAGGAAGGGAAATACATGCAGCTGAAAGAGAGCAATACCCTCATCTCTTGGCTAAGCTGTGAACAAGTGCATTCCTCCAGCTCCAAGTCTGTAAGCATACTGTGCTACAAATACTAAAAGGCCTGAAATTTAAACCAACTTGCAGGCTATGCATTTGATTATCCTTGGAGGTCACCTCCGTAACAAAGGCCTGTCTCTGTATAGTAGTGTACCAGGTAAATTCAGGAGTTGTGTTCAGAGTTGAGGTTGGGGGAAGAAAGAGAAGGGGAGCAGCACATTAGAATAGATCACTACAGGTATATCTAATCAGCCAATCATCATACCCACTGCAAAAAACAGCAAATCATGATAGCACTGTACCTTATCAGCTCCAGCCAACGGCCTGACATACCAATAATGTAAATGTTATCCAAATAAGCCTGAACTAGAATTGCTAAGGCAAAGACAACTGTTTAAATTCAAATGATTTACAATGTTATGAAATAATTATGAAACTGGACAGGAGAAAGTTGGGGTTTTTTTATCATGCAAATAGATTAAAAATTGTATCATAGAATCAAAGAAATGATACAGTTAAGGAATGCCAATAATCCAGAATAATTAAAAGATAGGTATTCATGAATATGAACACCAGTAAAGTAGCATTAAGGGAGAAGACGACGGGCAAAAGCCCCATAGAAATCCACTCAGTACATCCTTGGATGTGCTTGATAATCGTGGTTATGAAACCCTCTACTGGTCAGGAGACAAAATTGTCAGTCAAATGAGATCAACTTGAGGAACAGATAACTGTTCTTAAACAAGTATGACAACTGCTACAAAGGAAGGGAAACCAGTTCTCACACTGGTTTCATAAGAACCCAGCATTATTTGTGATTTTTTAGTGGATTCTTATAAAACATTTAGGAACAATTTTCTGTTACAGAATAATTTCTCTTAAAAAAAAAAAAAAGGAACAAAATAAAAAAAAGAAACCAAAACAGTACACTGAAGTCAAACTACAGGACGCATAAATCCATAGAATCTACTCAGCTGACATTGTAACAGCTGTGGTAAGTAGATAGTGACTACTTGATACTCCCCAGAGCCCAACTGTGGAAGGCCATTTTATCATAATTTGATAAAATACAACCAGCTTGCAATTTCAACTGTTATTTCAGAGAGCTTGTCACATAAAATCCTATTTTTACAACTGAGATATAAATATTTCATGCATATTAGTGTGTCATTGTACCTTCTCTTCTCCGTGAGCTTCAAGAGTACCAGAAACACGGGAACATCTGAAAGCGGAGTAAGTAACTCTATAAACACAACCAGTTCCATCCACATCCTGCAAATAAAGTTATGAGTCAGACTCAGATGAGAAAGAAAACAAGAACACCACAAAAAAAACCCCAAACCACACAATACACCCACCACCATTGCACAGAACTTAAGAAAATACAGCCAATCAAGCTGCTTTCAAATGAACAAAAACTGACTTCCTAAAGACAAATGAATAATGACTAAAACTGCAACAACATCTATGCAGTCACCTAAATTGGACATCAGTAGTTATAAGGTGGTGCACTGGCTAGAACATGGCATAGTCATCTTCTGGGCTACAGCTAAGACTGCTATATAACCATTTTTCATCATTTCTTGACAACAGACCACAATAATTCTAGGATAAAATCAACGTGACCATCACTGCATTTCAAACTATCAAAAAAACAAAAACAAAAACAAACAAACAAACAAAAAAACAGCAAAGCATTTACAAATATCAATGGTAAATTCACAAGAATTGCACAAGCAACAGCAGCGTAATTCAAATATCCTTGACCTAACTTAAATTACCTACACAGATAACATGTACAGCATAACAGCAGCACAAGTCTCAAAAAAAGGCAAGTTTAGCATTCTGGAGCCAAAAGGAACACCCCTCTTCTATGTATACTTGACTACATATCTGATTACATTACTGCAATCTGGATGATGATACTGGATGAGGAGAAGGAAACTTTCTTGAGAGGTTGGGAGGAGAAAAAGAGAGCAGCATGAAAAGAAGGAAAAACACCCAAGAGATATGCATAAAACTACCAATGCAAGCATTCACTTACTTTAACATATGGTGGAGCAAAAGATGACAAATACCACTTCACAGTTTCGTCCCCTTTATTCTCCATTTCCAGGTAACTCTCTAGAACAGAAGTATCAGATTAGTGTATTAAATGTCCTCATTCAATTATCTTTAGCGGAAAGAATTTAAACAGAAACTATGTTTCAAGACACGAAGGAAACAGTTCTGGCGAAGCCAACTCCAAGAGAGAGTCAAAGCACCCCGTCATAAAATTCCCGACAGCTTATACAAAAGAAATTATTGGAAAATCTGAACTTTGACAGTCTCAATAGGTATATTTCACACCTGAAATGTGCATTTTGCCAAGGATCAACAGGAGATTTGTAAGATCATCTCAGTCTAGAATAGCACTTCAGGAAGTTTAGCTGCATATATATTATACAGCACATTCATAACAATAGATAAAGAAAGGAATATTATATTATGCTCCTCTTTAAGTGCATGAAAGAAACACAGATATAATTGATAAATTAAGCCTTGAAAGTTCTAAAGTCTGCTGAATAAAAATGTAGCATCAGTGAATCATAAAAAAACCTCATTACCTAGAAAACTAAGCAGTACCAAAAGATCTGGTATCTAGGTAACAGAATGGCAGTTTCATACAGTAATTTGGAGAATTTTAAGCATTACTGGAATTACAACTACAGACTGAGGATTTAAGACTCATCATCAACAGTGTCCTCCTCAATCATTAAGCACAAGACAAGGATAGCCAGACTCACAGCTGACGTTTCTACCACCTTAAGGAAGAACATTTATTTCTCTGCTATACACAGATTTATCTTGTATCTTAGGGACACATACACAGATGAGAACGGGTCTACTGCAAAAGCGCACTGACCCAAAAGAGCTTCACCAAAACGCAGAAACCTCACAGTGCCCTTTTTTCTCAGGCACAGTGTGGTTACATTCACCATAGCTGCTTCAAAATTGGCAACTTACCTGTTGTACACAAAACCTGTCTGTGGAAAAAAGTGTGACTGTACTGCATGAGGGGAAGAAAAAAGGAAAAAACAGGGTGGGAGGAAGAGAAAGAAAAAGAAGAAAAAAAAAAACAACAAAAACAAAAAACTTCTGAAAAGAGTTCCATCACAAGGAATAACATTTCAAGCTAGGGACAGAATAGGGGAACTGGTCAGCCGGTCAACCAAGCCATTCAAGCCCTGAAACATACAATATAGTAAACAAAACTGATCACAAGATACTATAGATGCTGCATCATTTCCTAAGCAAGCAGTATTACCTGAGCTTTGGCCAGGTCTTGTTTTAGGAAAAACAACGGTTCTGTTCTTTAGTTCCATTTTTGTTAGAGGGAGCACAGTGAGAGACTTTGCCACATGACCAGTAGGATTTTCAGACTGTGGAGTAAACGTATTGCATCTTCTAGATGGAAAATCTACTCCAGGTTCATACTGTCCAATTGTCTCTCGAATCTGCACTTTAATAAACTTTTGGAGAATTTGGAGAGAAATAAATATTTAAATAGTGAACATGGACATATTGACAAGTCAAACAAATTAGCTCTATTTCCTTGAGCTGTAAGAGCTCATGTTGCTTAGCTTTACATTCCAACAAAGGAGAAGACCTGGTGATTAAATGTATGAAACTAACTTCAGTTCACAAAGTTTAAAGATTTTAGGACAAGCTTAATTTAGGAGAATTGGAAAATTTACTGAAAGTCTGCTATCTAGACATTTTATTTCAATAGGAATAACAATTTAAACTAATTTAATTGAAAATTCTTACAATATTCTCTGCTTGCAAAGAATGGGAACAGGGCTGCCTTAAACAGAAGGAGCTTTGTGTTCGCTTTTGCTACGTAATGAGGGCTTCTAAAAACTTCAGTTAATGCTAGTAAAATCTTGGCATACTTTTTGCTTAATTAGATAGGTAGCAAAGAAATGGCAAAAGCATTATGAACTACCAGATCTCTTACAACTGGACTGAGTTTGCTACATTCTCTACTTTTGTCCTAGTAGGTTTCCTCTTAAATCCTTTTCTCATATTGTAGAACATTACATAGTTAAATATGTGCACTTTCTTCACTTCCTTCTCAATTCACTTTCTTCAACAACTTTCTGTTTGTCTGGGGTCTTTTTAAGGCACTTTCCAATTCTGTTTCATACCTTACCTTCCTCCATTAAGGAGGAAAGTAGATACGCCTTTTTATCCTTCCAGCACCTTATTTCCCTCTCCATGCAGTTACAATTAACCCAAAATACATACCAGCTGTAAAAATAAAAAAAACAAGTATCTATTTCTTTTGCGGGGAGAGATTAGCAAGGAGTCTTTCTGCTTTTACACTGATGAAAGAAGAAACTGTTGGTTTCGTAAGTTTTATTTATATGCCTTAACTTAATCAGGGAAAAGTCTTGGATTAAAATGCATGAAAAGCAAGAACCTGGTCTAGACATTCTTTACCACAGACTCGTCAGCCAGCAGATTAAGTTTAGTTTAAGGCAGCTCAAAAGGAGCTATGGTGACTTGTCCCACAACCTCTAATTTCTTTTATTTTAAAATATTACATAGACTACTTCCATATATTCATACATATAAATATTTAGCATTTTAGGAAATGATGCATAAGGCAGTGATGAGTGCACAGATGCAATTTTGCTGGCAAATGAGTAAGCATTCACATCATATTATTTCTTCAGAGATGAAATGAACTAAGAATCTCAGTTTACACAACAGCCTCTCAACTATGTTTATTCTTATAAGAGAACTTTACAAATTAGAGAGAATAATGAAAGTTGACAAAACTGCTGTCTCATACCTAAAAGATTTTAGCAATGTTACTAGACTTTATCTAGCAAAGTAAAATAAAGAGTTTCAATTTCAACTCTCAAGTAAGCCACGAACCTTTTGTCCACTATCACAATGGATATAGATTAGGCCACTCCAAGGAATTAATGCAGGCTTTGTGGCAAGTGATGGGTTAGGACTCACCAGAATTAGTGTACTGCTCCTAATAAATAAAAATGAAGTAAAATTAAAATAAAATATTAGCACACTCTTTATATTAGAATGAGTATCTACAACAGATATCACTAGCTGCCTTCCCCCCAAAAAGAATGCACTTTTAATGTAGCAGGTAAGTGAAGATGATCTGGAGATAGTTAAATTTCAGGTATTCAAATAGCTAATGTATTATCGAGCTTTAGTACTCAGAAACTTAACACTAACACACTTGATAAACTTGTCATAGATGGTTGTAAAACGGGTCATAGGGAAAGAGTAAAACTTACCTATTGTTATCATTTACAATCAGTCAGACCACATAAAGCAGACACAACTACATGTTTCAGAAAAATAAGCTTCGATACTAGTTAAGAAGGGAACTGTATTGTTCAAACAACGTATACTGCATAAATTGCATTTCAAGAATCTTTAAACTTTCTAGTTGCAGGGAAGCAGCTTGCTTTCCTTCCTCCCATGCAGAACTGGATCTTCAAAAAAAGAAAAGCCTTTCAATGTTACCAGTGCTTCCTACAGTTATTTAGGGGACACTGAAAAGTCAAAATTCACTTGAAGCAGTTATGGCATCACACAGTAATTTGACCGCTGAGAACATACATTCTGATTTATAATGTTCCATATTCTATACTAGAGACATTTAAATAAAGGAGGGGAGAAAGAAAGCCCTGAAGCATTTAAAAAATGAACACAAAAATCACTGAAATAAAGGTCATCGGTTGTTATGTTGGCAAAAGCACTCAAGCTACACCTGAAGAATAAATGTAAAATGTCATTAGCACAGCACTTTGCATTTGAAAAATTTAGTGTAGTAGCAAGATCAGCCCCTTAAGAAAGTTGGTTCCATAATCATTGTCACAGTATGACCATCTGTACAAACCAACAGATGTTAATGGCCTTAAAATATTAAATCAGGATACTGGTATTTCCTTAAAGAATTGTGGGGTTTTTTTGAGTCTCAGCAGTTTTCAGAATCTTTTCAGTCATGGTTCTCCTTTCTCACGTACAAGCTGTGTTCATAAGAATAATTATTTACTAAGAACACAACACACTATTATCACAAAGCATTCCATCGTCTCGCTCCCACCAGCATGTCTTTGACATTTACTGCGAACTTTCAATGCAAATCAACTTGCATAGGGTCACAAAGCACGTCTCTTGAAAGAGTCATGTTCAACCTAAAGACACTACCTCCCAGTACTTTCATTGCCACAGAAAGGAGCAGGGCCTAAGGAAGAACCAGTTTCAAAAGGTGACTCTTGCAACTTTCGGAGATTCCAACAGCCCCTACTCCAAAAGTGCAATTCCTTTCACAGCACTTACTAATACTCCCAACACTGAGGCATAGCAACAGACCAGAGGATAGTCTCAGTTCACCTCCACAAGAAAATATCTTAAGAGTGCTGCTAAATTCAGTAGGACTTGGGGCTTTATTATTCCACATTCAGGCAGGTCAGAGACTGCCTTCAGAGACTAGAGATGCCTGCTCATCCACAGTACTTACAGGGTTTAGTGCAGGCGAAACAGGGGGTGGTCTGCTTGCTACAGAGTGGCACTCCCTGATATTAGGACCTTCTTTCACCATTCCCAAGAAATCAGAACTTCTCCTTTCCTGACCTAAATCAGTTCAAGAATTCTGCCAGCTCCAGCCACTGCAGTCTGGCTGGTTTCTGTCCTCACAGGATGACTGCTCTGGGCACTTCTGGGAGGTGGTCATGACAAGCAGAAAACGGGGCAAGCATAGCTTGCTGTGCTTAAGACAGCTGTTCCCATGGGTCTGTTTCCCACTTGCAGGCTCCTGTTCTTGATCAAGACTACCTACTTGGACCCAGTACGTAAGGTTTCAACTCAATCTTTTCCAGTGAAGGGATCACATTTTAAAACTAGGCAGTGCAAAAAAATTGCTTGCAGAAAGCCTTCAATTCCCTGATTTTAAGCCATTTTTCCACAGACAGTCTGAGACTAGTGTTTGAGACACTCAAGATGATCTTACTTTCACAGCTACTGGAAAGTTGTTCATTGTTATCTCTTTTTGAAACCACTGTCCTTTGTCCTGATTATATCTGCAAAGAGTAGCAAATATCATAGCCCTTCCAGAAAACCCTCTTATTTTGTTCTCACTAGTGATGAAAGTTCCCCATCAGTAAATTCCAGAATTTACATCTACATTTAAGTGTTTAAATGTACTACATCTTGCATGGTGATACAAGACTGAAAAGAAAGTATCTGTTCGGGCAAACATCTACAAAGTTAAAGAAATTACTTAAACAAAACTCAGACAGCAAAACCTATTTTTTTGTGGAACATAAGACTTTTTTGGGGAAGACAAGAATAGTAACAGGGTCTTAAAAGCCTTTCTGAACTGACCTTAAAAATTCCCATAAATTGAGAAGTGAGAGGTGGTCAGAACTTCCAACTGTTTTATTGTGAAAGAATTCACAAATGCCCATGGGAAGTCTCTGCAGTGATATCATGACTACTGTTCTGAAGTCCTGCTAATTACGACACAGGTGACCTGACACTGGCCTGTCATCCTTTTCATATCTACAGATATTGAGAAGCCAAAGATTGAGTGGCAAAACACAGTTTTGTTAGAATACAAAAACACCCTCACAAACAAGTTCTGATGAATATCAGCACATTTACAAAAGAAAACACTAAGTCCCCAGGAAGAACAGCAGTCTGTAAGAACTGTTATTTTGGGGTTGGTTTGTTTGTTGCCAGGGGAAGGGGAGAAGTCCTTTCTGTTTTTAAACACAGAGGTAATTTTTAAATGAATAACCATTGTGAAAGGAGATTTTTAAAGCTTCTGCTTTGTTAATCATCCAGCTCCTGGAAAGTTATGCAATAATAATAGTAATTCCAGGCTCAAAAAAATTCCTGTCCTCCAGGTAACTATGTGACAGAATGTCACCTTCAGTTGACAGAAGAACATTCCCTCTATGCAGGCTATAAATGGATAGAGTCCTAATATATAAAAGCTAGATTTGCACATCAGCTGATGAAAATAGTTCCAGGGTACAGTCTAAACAAACTAAAATAAATTCCTAAACCTAACTAAAAGTCCTAAATTAACAGAATTCCTAAACTAAAAAGAAATTCCTCCAAAACCTCAACACACTTTCACATGTAAAGGAAACTATGAAAAGAAACTTACTCTGGTTCGACAACTCCATGTTGTGGGGTTATAGTAAGGCAGTGAGCTGGCCATGAAAGCTCAAATGCCAACATCCTATTAGAATTGTTGACAATTTGAACATGTCCAGTATCTGCTGTTCCACCTGTAGTATAGAAGGTATAAAAAACTAACACATACAAAAAGTCACAGAAGTGTCTGAGATTCAAAGATGCAATTAGGATAAAGCATTTCCTGCCTGATTTTTACTTTCACAATGTTTTAAAATCTTCACAGGTATGCAGTGCATATTACATGTATACACACACACAGAGCACACTACCTCTAACAATTTAGCAAAAAACTGTATTCAAGCCAAGTTTACTAATTAGACATAAAGCTACTGCAGCAAGATTATTGGCCAAGCCACACTTACAAATGAGAATAATTCAACATATGGTATGCAGTTCAGTTATTTTAATACTTAAGTGTTTATTTTATTAATTTAAAAAAAAATATACAAACCCAACTTACCAATAGAAGGAGATGTCAAAGCTAAGTACTCTGGTTTGACAATCCAAGTCTGTTGAGTGTCTGATTTACTCTGAACCAGATCATCAGTTGTTATAGGCAATGGAGGACCCTGAGGTCCTTTAACAGGAAGAACATCCAAAGTTGTATTGATATGCCTGTCAGAGTTCTCAAATCTGAAAATAACATTTCATTAAGCAAAAGTACTAATAAAAGTAATTCATGAGTAATTATAACAGCTTACTCTTAGTATTTCTCAAGATTTAATAATGAAATACAACCTTCTTTACATGGGCTTTCAATTTAATTCAGTTCCTCATTATTAAGAAATTAATTCAGCAGCTATATAATAACACTTTTTTCACAGAATGTTTAGAAGTAGAAGGTACTGCTTTGATTGGAAAGTACTAAAATAAGCAGTTATCTTTCTCTATATATATTTTATTCAGATTAAGAAAGTACTGGAGAGAGAAAAAAGACAATGAAAGTCATATGTCACAGAAAGCTGGAGGTTAGGAGGGACCTCTGGAGATCACCTAATCCAACCCCGTTCAAAGCACAGTCATCTACAGCAGGTTACTCAGTATATTATCTAGTCCAGGTCCTAACTTATCCACAGATGAAGACTTAGCAACCTCTCCAGGCAATCTGTTCCAGTGTCTGACAATCCTCACCAGAAAGCATAAAAAACCCACCCACAAAAAAACCCAACACATTTACAAAAAGCGCATGGATTTTTTCCTAATGTTTGAGTTTCTTGCATTTCCATTTGTGTTCATTGTCTCTTGTCCTGTTACTGAACACTACTGGGAAGACTCCATCTTCCTGTTCTTTACCTCCCCATCAAGTATATATACACATAGATAAGATTCTCTCCCTGGTCAAGCCGTCTTTGCTTAACACTAAACAAACCCAGTTCTTAAGTCTCTCCTTGAAAGACCAATGACCCAATCCCTTCATGACCTAGCATTTCTCACCTTTGCTTGCAAAACACATGGCAGATAAGCTCATATATGAAAGCTAGGAAGCTGTTATTTAGAAATCAGCTAGACAGACTATATCAGACTAGATAGAACCCATTCTTCACCTGGTAACAGGATCTTGAGAAGTTCTAATGTTTAAAACATTAAAATTAAGAAACAACCTATGCAAGTGTATTCCTTATAGTGTTAAGGATAACCCATACTTATTTTGGTTTTGTGCCACGTTATCTTAGTAAGTAGGACTTGTATAGGATTTGGACATTTCTTTCCCTTTTCAGGCTCCAAATGCTACAGCAATCTGCCTAAGTGACAGGTCCATTTTAAAGACCAGGTCTCTGCCAGTCCTCCAAAGAAATCCTCCCAATTATGGACTGCTTTATTCAAGGGAACAACAGGGGTAGGGTAGCCTCAGCACTGACAATTTTTTTGATGAGTATAGCAGATACTACACTGAAAGGCTGGACAAGGGAGAGGTCACTAAGTCTTTATAGTATATCTCTATTTTCATCCCAGATGTCAAGAATTCATTACAAGGAATGAAATGGTTATAGTCCTATTAGGACTACAACAACAAATACACTTTTGGAAGAGCCTATTAAAAAAAAACAAAACAAACCAACAACCCAAAAAAACCCCCAAAAAAAACCAACCAAAAAAGCCAAACAGGTTTATTCAGATAAAGAATAGGAAGTTGCAGATAAAGTTAATTGTGTCAGTTGAGGGAAGAGTTTAAAAGTTATCATAACAGCTTAAACAGACTATATACAGAATAAGAGTGAGAAGAGCCAACTAGGTATTTTCATCAGATCCATTATTTTGTAAAGCAAGGCTATTTTCAGAGATATCAAAGTCTTCAATGAAAGGAGATGCACTTCAGTTAGGCGTTATTAGGCAGTTAGCCTTACAGTTACATTACCTGCCTGACTCCAAATGACGCCCAGAAGACTGCTGAAATTCATCCTGATCAAAAGTGGCACATCCAACCACAGAAAGGATAACCTTCTGCATATTTGCATAGAAAAGATGGATATCATTTGTCCCCCGTGGGATATCGCATACTAAAAATGAGAGTAATAGAGCAATTCTATAGTACTCAGAAATTACACAATAGAGATTAAGAATATAGACCTAGTTAATAATCTCTTGACTAAGATACCCTAGATCATTCAAAAATTACTTATTGCAAGTTCAGTTATCAGGCACAAATCAACATTAACATAAGATTTATATTTTACATTTAAATACACACCAATTTTAAACTTTTTAATTATAAGATAGGTAATTTCCACCTTTATACAAATAAGTATATACTAAATTGATTCCATGCCAAATTCAAGTTAAGTTTCACTTTTTTTTTTTTACCCTGACAAATAATACTAATAAATTCCTAAAGTTTCACAGAAGGACATTCAACTTGAGATAAGTTATTTTTCAATTACTCAGACTACTCAACCTAACGCTTCCTTATTTAATTCATTGTACCTGTAAATATCCAAAAGGTCAGGGATGTAAGACAGTGACTTAAAAATACCGAAATGATTCATCAAAATATTTAATACTAAAATCAAAGATTTCTCCTTTGCTTTGAGCTATTTTATGTTGAATAGACAGAATGAAGACATGAACACTTCTCACACAGGATACATTTTATCCAACCGTTATTTCCTCTGCTACATAGCAGATACCAGGGACAATTCTTGTTATTTGCATACAGATTGGTGAAAAACTGACACCATGCTATTTCAAACACTAACTTCAGTATGTAATTTCTTAATAGGTTCATAGAATCATAGAATAGTTAGGGTTGGAAAGGACCTTAAGATCATCTAGTTACAATCCCCCTGCCATGGGCAGAGACACCTCCCACTAAACCATGCCACCCAAGGCTCTGTCCAGCCTAGCCCTGAACACTGCCAGGGATTTTCAAATACCTCTGTGGATTAAGGCAAGGAGGAACGGAGACCAAAACAGTCTACGGAGCCAATTATAACCAAGCCATTCTATTCTTTGACCTTTTTTTCAACATCACCTCTTTAACAGTCTTTCATTAATAAGGCAAAAAAAAACAAACCTAAAAATGCTTTTAGATGTTGAAAAAACAGATTACTTTTCACCTAAAAAATTGTATCTTGCATAAAAGAAAAAAAAAATCAGATTTCTTAATGCTCAGCACTACTACTACTTCCTGCAAAGTATTCGACTTACAAGGACATGTAACAAAAATATGTGGATATTCCTACTGAGAACTTGGTGAACACTAATCTGTGGAAGATAAGACTACTATTCACACTGGATGTCACTGGGTGACAAGAAGGTAAGGAAGGGCTTGAAGTTAGTATCATTGTTAAAATGAATAAGAATAAGCTAGTTTACTTTTCCAAGAGCTACTTTTCCAGCACTCCTCCTTGAAAACATATTTGCAGTGTTGTGCAAATCTTGTCTGCTAACAACAGTCAGTCAATTTATTGATCAAATACAGAAAGTAGTATATAAAAGGACAAGGATCTTTTACGTCCGACATAAATAAGCTTAAGTAAATAAAAAATTGTGACCAAACAAGGAACAGTCAGCTGTATTTCACAAATTCAGGAAAGCACGCTCTCAAATAGAGATAGAAAAATATTAAGATGCATGAGGCAGGCCTTGTTCTCTACAGAAAGGAAAAAAAAAAGAAAGCTATCATTAGCAAAACTCTGGTAATAGGGCAATAGGAGATAATCATGGATGTCTAAGCGCTAACACTGACTTAACAACTTCAGAGCACACTCCAGAACCCAAGTACCTTCATAAGGTTATCACCTTGAAACATACAATTTTTAGGGAAAGAATCAGGCTTGCTTAGTTTTTTGATGTTTTGGGACTTCGATTAGCTTTGTTTGGTTGGTTGTTATTTTTTAAGGATGCCTTTACAATATTCTGCATTCTCTTAATAAATTCCATATTAACACAAGCAAAAGTACAAAAAATTTATGATATTAATTTGGGAAGGGAAATGTGTATTTTGATGTCAGCCAAGTTCTGACTGTCCTTAGTTGCCTGCAGAGTTGTTCCTCACACATACTCTCACTCCTTTCTCTGGCTGCTATTGCTGTTGCACAGTTCCACACACCCCTTTTTCCACCCCCCAGGTTTGTTATCCCAGCAGCGCCACCACCATCACTGATGGGCTCAGCCTTGGCCAGCAGTGGGTCCATGTTGGAACCAGCTGGCATTGACTCTATTGGACATGGTGGAAGCTTCTAACAGCTTCACAGAAGCCACTACTGTAGCCCACTCTACCAAAAACCTTGCCATTTAAACCCAATACATCTATCCAAATGAAGAATTTTGCTTCTGTATTTATTAAAAACTGAAACAAAACCAAAAAGCAGTGGAAAAATAACTACGATTCAAGGCTAAAAGCATGTTTTTCAAGTATCATAGTTCTCTTTTAACAAGTCATAGGCTTACCTTCTGTCACAAGCTGCTCCCCTGGAAATTCTTCATCAAATACAATGTTTCTCAGTAAGCTCTTTTCTGGGATTATGTGTTTTTCTACCTCAGGTTTATACATTATAGCTCTGTTAAAGAAATAAAGACAGAAGAATAATTAAATTACACAAAGTAATGGAAAATACAATTTAAAAAGATTGATAAGATTGGTAAGAATCCAGCATAATTTTAACTTTATTATTTCTTAGATACACTAAGCTCAAACCTGAGAGCATTTGTTTAAAACTGCAATCTTTCCCATACTCTTAAAATGATTAAAGAAATACCTGTTCTATTGCTGCACAGTGAAAGCAACCCCTGGAATAATAGCTACTATACACTTGTCTTTACAAGACACTTGTTCTCTCCTGTCAGTCACACCTACTTAGATTTTTGACAAGCACCTCAGGCATCTGAGTGATTTTTCAGTCACCACAGGAAGCAGGAGAATGCTATTTTGGTCATGACTGAAAGTCTTCTGAGAGGAAAGTTTGACTAGTCAACAGCAGAGTGGCAGCATGTGCCAGTCAACAGCAGCAACATAAAACCAAGAAGCATGACTGCCAACAGGACTGAAAACACTGGGAGGAATAGGGATATAAATAGTCCGGGAAAAATAGGAAGCTACAGGTCACTAAAAGGAAACCTGGCACTCCGACAGGGTCAGAGCTGTGGAGGTGGAAAGGATACCTCAGCACTACTAATCCTCAGGCCTAAACTACTTACCAGGCTGCTGACACTGCACATTTTTGGAGTAAAGAACTTGAGCCACAAGTTGGTGAACTAGGTTGGCTACTTATTTTACATTCCTGCCCTTAAGTCCCAAATCATATTCTCGTTCTAGTACACTATTACAGAATGGGTTTGACTGGCTTACAGTACCCAGTCATTTCAAGAAATAAGCATCTGCTCCAAATTATCAAGTGAGACTTTAAGAGAATTTTCCACCAAGAAGCAACCAACTAGACCACCATGTTCAAGAACCAAATGCCATGCCTGCTGACTAATAAAATCAGCAACAAGTAATTTCATTCACACAGTGTCCAGAGTCTGAATAAAAACTTCCAACACTACCTATATAGGTGTATCAAGCTTCTTAATAGGTTTTCTGCTGATCAGTAGATCAAAGCTTTTCCTAAGCCCTTCTGCCCTTTGAGAAAGATTCAATGATAGTGAGCATTGCTTCAGCCAAGAGTTCATACAAAATCAGTAACGACCATCTTCTAAAATATCTAAAATACACCAATTTCCATGAAAAAAGTCATAAATGCTTCTGTTCCATAAGGTTTTTATTCAAAGTCTTACAGTAAAATTCAACTATACTTTATTTGGATAACAATAAACGCAATGACTTTTCATGAAGTTTCAGGCAGTCACATTTAAAAGCAGTAGTGGAATACTGCCATTCTAAAATTTTGCACTGAATAATGATCACTAGCACTTTAATGCTCTGCCAGTTGTTAACTTTTTCATTATCGCTATACACCATACACAGCACAAGTCAAAAAGTGCCACTTACGTCATTAAAAGCAGAGTATGCTGGTTTTTGTGCACCTGAGCCATGCAAACTGAAATACAGAGAGACATAGCCTCTATTTAAGCTTGGCAAGACATCTACAAATTTCTTCAGTGTGCTATGAGCATATGCAGATGCTATTATACACATCTACTCAAACAATGTCTTCATCAAACCAAGATGCAAATCCTGTTCAAAACTTAATACTACTGAATTTCAGTACTACTCCTTTCATGAGCCTTTTCTTTAAAAGTAAAGGCTACATACACAGTGGACACTAATGCCAAAATAGAACACAACTCTCCTTCAATTCAAAAAAGCAAAAATCTTTCCCAAAATCCAACACACTCAAATTCAAGAACATAAAAAGAAAATAAAACCCTTAACTAGCTACAGTATGCAAACAAAACCATAAATAAACAAACAAAACCGACACCAAATAACCTACCAGATGCAAGACTGATTAGATCTTTCCATATCATCACTGTCTTTGGGTTTGTCCTTGCTATTTTTGTAAGCATGTTAAAACCATACTCATGGTAGCACACACCTCTAGTTTTATCTCTTCATTAAACATCTACCTGTTACAATAGCTAAGTACAACTTACCTACGATACTGCTGCCTAGAAACTTCATCTCCACAAAAAAAACATACTGTTGATACCAATGAATTTGTTTTATGGAAGTTATTTTCCTCTTCCATTGGATTCCATGTTATAGTAATCACCTGATAAAATAAGTAGACAACACCAGAAAAAAAGAAATCTTATTGTTAGTACTAACATTTGGAATATGAGTCAAGAAATTACAGCAATACAAGTGAAAAGAGGATTTAACACAAGTGAGACTTCAATAAAGAGCTAGTCAGACGCATTCTCAATGATAATATTTATTTCAATTTGAATTAATAAAACTTGCTCAGAATTGGGTATTATACTTACTTCATGCGTTCCTTCTCTTAGCACAAACTTCTCTGGAGATACCATCATTACCTGAGGATCCATAACTGTTTTTGTCTGTAGGCTTGCAAAGCACAATGCTTTAATATAGGCAGCCCGAGAACCTGTATTTCTTATGCAGAAGGAAGCTTTCCTTAATCCTGCAGGCAGTAATCCATCCAGTGTTACCATGTAACTACCTGATAGTTTTTTAACATTTTCCAAAGTTATATTGCTTGTTCCTCCATATCCAGATAATGGTATCTGCGGTGCGGGAGAAAAAGAAAAAAAAAATGAAAAATCACAAAAAAACAGTACTTCAAAGGAAACGAAGCTTCTTACTAAAACCTCTGTACCAACTATGGTAAACTATATAAAGAGCTACAGAAAGACAAATGAAGATGCTTAAAATCTGAGCCAAAAAGAATTTGCAAGAAATAAAAAAGCCTAAACTTACTCAAACTTTAAGTTCTACTGAAAATTAAAGACCTACCTATAATTTAACCGGACAAGTTCAGATTTATTGACAGTTGTAAAGCTGAAATCCTTAAGCTACTACTAATATAGTATATAAAATTTTTCTTCCTTCACAAGGAGAAAAATCACATGCAAAATTGAGACTAACGTTCAAACCATACAATTCAGTGGCTGTACAATCTGTAACAAGTATAGAGATACACATAGTGTGTATCTTGGAAAGTTTCAGGGTTTTGATAGAATCTGTCCTAGATTTCAAATAATTATGAAAAATCTATGTTTAAAACTATTAGAAGTTAGGTTGGAACTCTTACAGTAAACTTAATTCCTGGCTGTGATCGAATTCCCAGCTGTTTGATTTCCAGCTTTGCAAAGAAGCAAGTTATTCGAGTAGGTGCAAATGTCAAGTATATGTTAGTATCTTCCTTGGGACGGATTTTGAGTTCCCAATTACTAGTTAAGCGTTTTTCTGATCCGAATATACTTTGCAGCTATAAAAAAGACACCAGAAGTGAGAGACTACACAGCAAAACCCCATACCAGGCAAGATATACATCACTTGCAACCCAAAATAAACTAATTCGAAATCTGTATTAACTCAGTTGACAGTGGTACACATTTAAAGTTGAAATGCTTAATATGCAATAAAGAAGACCAAGTTCAAAATACTTTTTATTCCCACAATAAGCGTACTGATGCCTTTCAGTTTAGACCACAGAGTTTTTTGCCTTCAACCACAATAAGGTACAGCTGAACTTAACCAGCACTACATTAATTCTCTCTCAATGTTAAGATTTTTAGATACCAAATCTGAACACCTGACGGGATAATGGGATATAAATGTTTGTGGACTATGTAAAAAAGAAAAAGAAACAAAACAAAACAATCAAGCCGCCAACTCTAGTTATGATAATTCCCAAAGGCTAATTCCAGTTTTAATTTCCTCCCTCCCTCACGTACACAGTCCTCTGCAGTGAGATCTAGAACCCCTCCTGTAAGGGCCCCTGACAGATGACTTCAAGTACTGACTCTGCGGTGCTACAGCATTTCAGCTGTTCCCAAGGTTGCCAGTGTAGCTTAAGCTCTGCTACCATTTTCATCCTGGCAGTCTCAGGGCACATACTCACACAGCTTGCTAGTCACTGGCATTTATAAAGGAACACTTCAGGACAAAAAATTTTTATTATAAACCTATCCTGATAATTGTCACAAATACTATAGACAAATTTTCATGAGAGTTACCTGAAAGCAGTCTTGATCCTGGCCTCTTATCAACAGTCTTAAATGCTGGGTCACAGATGGAGAGTCATTTCTTAGAGTTAACTTCTGCTGCCTGAAAAATATGAAGTTTAGTTATATTTTGCAGCAAATGTGAATTAACTTCATCTATTTATTCATGGAAACGTCCTGAAATGGGACAGTCGTTTTAAAGTCATTTCATGAAAAAAATAAAATCACCTCTTGGAACAACAGAATATGTTAGCTAGAGATAAGTGTCAAAAGAGCCAATGGAAGTTTTCCATCAACTTACTTGGAAAATACTTCTCACTATATTTCTACTTCCATAACACACTAATCTTACAGCATCAATGATAAATAGAGAGTCCTGAAGAATACAAAAAGCTCAAAGAAGATCACAGTTTGTTTCCAAAGATTTATTGCACACAAAAAAATAATCGTGAGGTACTGCTTCTCTTGAGTCATTAAACAGCTTAGTTTATGACCTATGCATTATCAACATGAACAGAATCATAGAAGTTTCATATATTGCAGTATAAAATACTTAACATGATATTCTATATAAACACCTCCCAACTTATACTTACACTGATGCTCCAACTATTACTCCTCCCCAGGCAATGAACTGCTTGTTGGATAGAATGGGTGGGATGTCTGGGTAGTCAGCAGCTGTTGACACAGCTCTATTTTCCACAGACACCACCTCACCTTTTAGCTCCACTTCATACTGAGGTCCAGATGGCAGCACAAGGATTTTCAAAGAACTTTAAAAATAAACAAATTAAAAAATCACAGAATGATATTATCTGATGAAAACATAACTGGATAAAAAAAACCAACACAGGCCTTTTTAACCTACCTTCTTAACAAGAAAATACAAGTTTGGTTTTTTTTTTTACGTTTATGACAAAGGCCAGCTTTAGGCATAAAATTGTAGAACAGTTTGGGTTGGAAGGGATCTTGAAGATCATGCAATTCCAACCCCACTGCCATATGGGAAGGGACACTTTCCACTAGACCAGGCTCCTCAAAGCCCCACCCAACCTGGCACTGAACACCGTTGGGCATAGCAAAATTGAAATCCTTTGGGATGTAAATATGCATGCCACAAACAATCTTCTCAAGTATTTCATTTGGAAATGGTTCAAAAAGTTTTTCAGAGGCTACAACTAGGCAATTTTTTTTTTTTGCCTATGCTAGCTGCGGATTATTTTGACAGACTGATGTTGGAGAGTCTCTGCATAGATTAAAGAGATGCATTTTGAAATACCTGTGAAACTGCAATGAAGTTTGAAAACTGAAATAAGAGGGGAAAAAACCAAACCAAAAAACCAACAAAACCAAACAACAGAAATAGAAACAAGAGAGAAAAAAGGTATAGGGCAGGAAAGAAATCAAGGTTTTAAAGAACAGGCTAATGCTATGCCAGAGGCCAACTTAAGAGCCAGAAACAAAACTCAGGAATCTCCACTCTATCTGCCACTGAATTCCTACGCTGCCTACTGACAGAGCCCTGCATCCCACCTGCAGGGAACATGAACTCTTGTTCCTGCTTTAGCGCCCTGGGTTCAGCAGTAGCAGCCATTTTTCTCCTTCTTAGTAGCTGGTGCTACTAAGCTTATTAGTCCTTTGGCAGCACTTGTAAGTGGACTGCAAAGATTCCAACCCTACTGAGTACCCTGAGCCTGTAAAGCAAAGCAGTTATGCGTAAGGTCATAGAAAAAGCAAAGATTAATTGCTTTGCATGCCTATCCATTAGGTTCATACTGTCATTAGCACAGATGTTTAATTTCATGCACTGGGTAGGCCTAGCTAAGCTAGATAATGAAGCTGAATATATTTTGGACAGATTTCTTTGACCATTCTTGCTCTATTATAGCAGAAACAGGAAAACATGTAACAAAGAGGAAAAGCTGCTCTGTTGAAATGAGTCAGACCCCTGCCATTGCCAAAAAACTCCTACATGACACCAGAATGGTCACTTGAATAAATTAAGTCTATTTCACATAATGAAGTTTGACAGGTGCTAATGTGCAAAAATACGAACACTTAATCTGCAAAAGGAATATGTACATTTCTGTTGCACAGGATTTAAAGTTGAACTTTATTTGATTCCAGCAGCCAAAATTAATGAATACTCTTGACCCTGATCTGTGCTTGAGCTTTTTCACATGCAGAATGGAAGTAACATTTCCCTTGTCTCAGTGGAGTGAGTAAGAGGGAAGCAACTGAAGGGGCTGCTGAAGACAAATATTTTAAAGTTTTGATGTACTTTAGAAACAAGTACCACGTGAAGAGCTTCAGGGTCTTACTCCATTTATTTACAGTCTCATGATATCTGTTGATCTGTGATGGGAAATATTAGCTACTCATTAAACTGTGTACAGCAAAAGAGGCAGGTAACCCATGGAACAGGCAAACCCTCACAGAAATCCACTTTGTCATGAATGAGGACTCTCAGGAACAGAACTGAAAACTTTCAATTTGTTCCTGACACTAAGGTCAAAAGTAGCTCTGTTTAACACAGCATAAAATCACTTATGTTACCTTTCTGTAGTTGTTACATTTTTTGGAACAAAGCAGACAGTCACTTCCCGTTCTTCTCCAGGAAGAAGGAAAAGATCTCGAGGTTCAACAGCAAAGCAGCTGTCTTGATCTGATGTCTGGAAGTGGGCAAGGGGAAAAGGGAGGGTTGGTTACTTATTTTAAGGGAGAAACATTTCTACAATATGCAGTGAAATTTGGTTGTTTATCTGTTTTACATGCAGTCAGACAATTCAAATACACACGGCGCCTTCAGAACTTTCCCATAGCCCTGCAGCAGTAAAACTCTCCTAAAGTTGGACACAGAAACAAGTATCTCCAACAGCAACTGTGTATACAACATTGAAGGGGCCATCAGGAGATTTAAAGAATTTAACAGTCAAGTACAACACAGCAATGGTACACCACTAGTGAAGTAACATCACTTCTCTCAACACTGGTACCAACCGTTACGGGTATTAGTTAGTAACCAGTTAGTATCTAAATGGGTTTTACTCAACTAGGTAATGAGTATCTGCTGTGCAGCACAGGATTCACTACTTTTACATATTTTACATACACTTGTTAAAATCTATTTGTTAAAAATCATAAAAGTATGTTGTTAAAACAAATGTAACTGAAGCTGAGCAACAAAATTCCCACATGCTTTTTCCAATAACGTGAGATAATCTCTTTGCTCTTTTTCATTTTCTTTAGGTAAACTTGTAACCCTTTGTCAAACCATACAGTTGAGCTAGGATCCCAAGGCTCAGCGCTAGTTTCAATACAACAGTAATGGCACAAAACTCATGATTTCACAAGAAAGAAGACAACCTACCTTAACTTTCAAATATACATCAATGTTCCCAGCATTCTTCAATGGCAGCTGCTGTTTGACTGTTGAACCCACACTAGTAGACAGGCGTATTGTCTGGAAAAGTAAAGAAGTGTGCATGTATATATACATACATAATAAAACCAAACCTAACAATAGAAGTGGACTAGGAAAGGCAAACTATTATTGAAACACACATTGTTAACACATGCAAACCTGTAAGTCCTTTGGAGCATGTATCCTTGCTATTCCAGCTCTTGCTCGAAGAGGAATACTTTTAATCACACTGCTAGGTCCTGGACTATCTACTTCTACATCAACTCTTGCCAAGAACTCATCCGCTGGGCCCAAGGAATCTAGGAAGAATTCCATGAGTAACAAAAGCAAGCAAGTTTGCTAGCAGTAAAGGCCATTTCTATGGCTGCATGTCTCACTTCAGCTATTGTCTAATCTTAACATATTAACAGCAGCTCTCCCATTACTCTGGCAATTAGCTTTTTTTACTTTTAAATAAAGTCTCACAGAATCTTATTTAAGAGTTTAATCTTTCTGTCAAATGTGGCTAAAGCTGTCCATAAAAAAAACCAAAACAAAACAAAATCTAGCCAAACTAGTTGATATACGTACTATTTACTATTTAGGAAGCCAGAAAAAGTCAAGAGGTTTCTTCAAATTTCTTATTTATTTTGCAACCAATACATTTTCTTAAGTGATGATTTAACTCCCTCAGCAAAAGTAGTAAAGCAAATTCCACACATCCTGCAATAGATAACCATTTTGTACAGTTTGATACTGAAGTACAAATACCCCTGTTAACATCCAAAAGATTAAAACATATAATTATTCTGCCTCTATCAGTTACTAAAACTGAATGCAATACCCAAAATATTAGGACACACAAACCAAAGATGGACCATTTAATTTCAAGTCTGCAGCCTGTTGCTGCAATTCTAACACATGTATACATTAAAATTCATACTTGTTTCAGTTGAAAAGAAAATCAAATTGCTATACCTGAACAAGAAATTTGTTTCTTAGGTGCATGGAACAGAACCCAAACTGTTAAAGCTTCAGGATCCTGAAAAAGAAATTGGTTGACTCGTCTTATGGGAGGGAGAAGATTACTGAACAGAAGAAGGAACATAAACAACAACTAAAAAAAACAGCAACAAAATAAAAAAGCAAACCCAAACCTATATAGCAACAAACCTATGTTGCTCAAATAAGCGCACTCCCCAAAAATCATAACTGTGAACTCAGATATTCAGAACCATCACTTCAGAGAGCAAGTAACAGGAAAAACCAATTACACACTACTCACTTGCCCATCGTAGCTTGCATGTATCACATGATTTACAACTGATGGAGCTGCTATCTGAGAAACTGTATCCATTTGGGGTGATTTTTCACTCAAGGGTTTAATTGGTTCCTTGGAAAATGTGAAGCAACGCCACGCTACTGCGTTCTGCCAAAGAAGCAAAGTATTAGAACATTAAAACTCTTCTTGTCACTAACAGTAATGCTGACAAAGCCAAGAAATGCAAAGCAAATTTTGAACAATCTAAGTAGTTTGGAAAAAGCAAACAATGTATTCAAGACCAACTCCCACTAGTCACCAAGACAACCTGATATATCTTAAGGCCAGTCTATTCTTTGTCCCTCCAATAAGGAAAACAGACCAGCTCTTCGCACAGCACGAAACAACAGGCAGCCTAGCCAAACAACTGAAATCTGCATTGCCACAGAAATGCAGAGGAACATACTGTAGCCTATAATACAGGCTATTACTGTCTAGTGGGAGACAAACCAGAGAGTTAAGACTCCTGCTCTTGCTCCTGCAGATGACAGAATATATTAAACTTGACAGGAAGCAAGTTTGGCTGCTTGCTTGAACAGCCAGCTGTTCTACTTGAACAGCAGACTACATCTCCAACTTCTCAGAGGGAAGGTTTAGGCAACAGGATCCTTGTGCTATCTACTGCCCTGTCCTACCAAATCAGGCAACACAAAAGCAGCAGTCCATGGCTAAGCGGTAAAAGAAAAAAAAAGCCAAAATAAACCTCAAAACGAATTCCCCCAAACCACCACACCTATCCAGAACCATTTTTGATGGTTCCAATATATAGCAGAATCAGATTACCACCCTACAAAACATTTCCTGACTCATCAAAGATTTCTTAGGCATCTTATGTATAGTGTCCAGACTATATTTCTTAATGACATATAACAAAGTGTTCTGGTACTAAAATTTAGTATCACAAGAAGTTAACTTTCACGTACAGGAAGATTATGTACTTACGGCATTAATAATGAGCCTAATTGGCACAAAAGCATGGGTTTTGTTGATAAGTTTTAGTGGAAGAGCCTTCCAACTGCCAGAATTCAAGTCACCAAAATCCAGACAATCTTTTTTTCCTGTTTCCACCTGGTTTTAAGGCAAAGTAGAACTTATAAGGAAGGAAAACCTCCAAAATCCACTACTATACAAAAGCCCCAGGAAAGTAAGGGTTCCATCCTCTTAATGTTGTACCAACATACAATACACACCTTCTACCAGGGGTAGATGGAATCCCAGAATCATGTTTACTTTGATATCCAAAGGTGTTGAATGCAATCTGCCATCTCCCACATATTTTGCCTCAATCAATGAAGCTAATATTCATCCACTAAAATCCAGTACACAATCAAATTATTTTGGCTAATTTAAAACAAAATAAGTGTAAACTCTGTTTCTTGATGGCAAACATGAAATGCCAGGTTTAATTATTTTCTTCACTTTTAACTTGCTACAAGAACATTTTAACTAAGCAGTAGTTAATTTTTGTTAGCATAGGAACACCTGAGTGTCATGATGTGCAGCAAAATACAGCTCTTATTTGGTACTTTTTCTAATTTCAGGAATATGTTAAAACATGCAGAGATAGAGCTTTAGAGGTTTAATTTAATTTAAATATGAAGCAAGCATGAAAGAACTACATCAGGAAGAACATGAAGAATTATGGATTTTACCAAAATACATATGAAAAAGGCATTAAAATTAAATTAAAATTCATGGAAGAAGCATTAAAAATTGCATCCAGTCATGTGTGTTCAAATAGAATATCATTACTTTACAGCATCTACTTAGCCCAAAGCAAGTTAACAGACTACTTTAAAGTAGAAAGTCATTAAAGTATAGAATTCCAAGGAAAAAAAAAAAATTAAAATAAGTTAGCTGAGGTTAATGACTGACAATTTTACTTTCATCAGTGACACCACAGACTATCTGTGTAATTTCTTCAGGCACCTCCAAAAGTACCATCAAACCTATTTCTGCCTGTCGATACTCTTAAATTTAGGACTACATAAAGCCTGGTTTAATTCTTTATGTCACACTGTCTCCCACCTGATTGTCCTTCATAAGATGCAAGGCAAAGCATTTTATACATCCACTTACTTTAAATTTCCAATTAGTCCAAACTAAGAAAATATTCTCTAGGATCATAAGTGACCAATAACAACAAACCAAGACAAAGGCTACTTGATGCAAAGAATAAAGAAATTCTTAAAACTGGAAATAAATAGGGATTGTTACATTTTAATGCCCAATGGTATCCAACACAGAAGATACTTAGAAAGCATTAGATGTTTAAGATCTCATCTATTCTTTTAATAATGGAAAATTAATTTATTCTTTTCAGACAGAATCTTTCATTTCCAGTTAGATGCTTTTCCAAAACTAAAACTTCCCAGATAGTTATAAGCTTCCCATAAACATTCTCCTCTAGTCCCTCCCACGCTGAAATTCCAGGATCCTTTAAGGAACAACCTTGCACTCCTATTCTTTTCCAGTGTCATTGAAGTATTCATAAAATTAATAAATAAAAGCACAACAAAAACCAACACAAACCCAAACACACACAAACCCCCACACTAAGCAGAAACTCACTTCTAAATGAGGATTTTCAGCGACTGCTGTCAGAACTACCCTACTTGCCAAAGCTTCTGCCTGAACAATTGTCTCTGCATCTGCAGAAACTGGCCAAGATGAAACATTGAGAATACACTGAAAGATCCCAGAATGACAAGGTAGGAAAAGTATTTTCACATCATTAGTAGAATAGGGTCCTACGATGGTTTTGTTCTTGAAAACTAGACACTGATGTTTCACAGGGTCCATCTGAAAAACAAAATTTCTGTCATTTACAACAGGTCTCTTGCCAGAGGATAGCTTCTTTCAAAATACCACATTTATCTGGCACCACTGCTCAGCACAGACATTTCATATATGTTTTTGCTCAAAATTAATTATTGCACCTTCATATTCATGTCCCACTGCCATCTCACTCACCTATAAGCATTTTCTTTTAAGTTAAAGCTTTAGATAAGTCAGCCTGAAAGGTAAGTCAGCTGGGGTTTCTTTCCAGCATCCAGTGAAAGATTAACACTGGTATTATAGTATCTATTATAGTTGAAAATGAATTCATACATAAACCACTGATTTTTTGAGAAAGAGCAGCGCCAAAAAAACCAAACAAACTGACTAAATTAACAAAGCCAATTCTACTTGGTGCTTTCTGTCAACAAAGATGGAAGGAAGAGGAACAGTGGAGGAGTAATGGGAAGGTCAGTGGATGGAGGTCGCCAGTAAATCCTAGTGCAGATTTCTCAAGAGTTCTTGTTGTGAACATACTAGCAGATAATCTTCAAGCAGGAGAGACAGACTGCAAGTGACATCCATGTGTTATCAGCATTGTTCTCAGACTAAAGCCAAAACAAAGCACTGTACCAGCTACTAGGAAGAAAACTAACTCTATCCCAGCTGAAGCCAGTGCAATGGTAAGATTATAGCATTATTCCTATAGCTTTATTAAAAAATATCTCTTACCTTTTCCCCATTAACTGAAACACTGAGTATTCCAATGCTGACCTGCAACCACCGTTCAGTTGGATTATAAATGCTAAGAACCGTCTGTGATGCAATTCCCACACAACAGGCATTAGGGAACTTCAATTCTTCTGGTACTTTCACATGTCCTTTGGAAGAAAATATGCTTTTATTAGTTCCAAGTATCCGGAAGCAAATCAGCACTCAAGGTCACCACCATATCAAGTTTATAAACTAATTTGAGGAATGCTTCATTATGGTAAGGCAATGTTTGACTCCTACAGTTTTCATAAGAATGTTTTCCATGAGCCTGATACTCAGAATTTCAATCAACTGTTTCTGAATTACATCTTACTTGGAGTTCTACTGGTGTGAACAAGAACACTTACAGAATTATCACATCCCATGCAGACACTAACCCACAAAGGGTTATATATATATACACATGTATATGTGTATACATATATATATACACACACACACACACACCCCCCTTATATTATTCTCAGTGTTCACAATTTAATCACTACTAGCCCAACTCAGGGAAACATGAATATAAATATTATAACAACTTTGGAGCATTTACACTGACCAAAAAGGAAAACATTTTTTTACCAGAGTATAACTGTTACCTAAAAAGGTGTTGAGGCATTTTTTCGCTATAGAAAATACCAAGTACTTTTACAGTAGATTTTTGCTGAAGTGTGGTATTCAACAGTTATCACCAAAGAGAAATTCTTCTCCAAATATTGTACTAAATTTCTATTTTTAATATTTCTGAAATAATCAAAATAATTTTTTCAGATAAATTTCACATTTTGTCTGCAAGAATTAGCCAGGAAAAAAAGAAAAAAAACCAAAACCCAACAATATCATAGGTTCAATGAAATCTTTAAAACAAAACACTAATTTGCATTGCTTAGGTTAAGAGCTAATACAGAGAAATACCAGAAAATACAGAAGGCACTTGGCAGCTGATCCTTCCCCTTGAGAACCAAAGAGCACCTTAAGCCCTCCACTCTCATCCTATGTTTTGGCTTAACTGACCACTAACACCAAATTATGCTGGAGACTGAAATGCCATCTACTTTCCAGATAAAACACAACTGAATTTCCAGAGTATGACTTGTCTTGCCTAGCTTGAGCCGCAGCTAGGATTTCTTCTTTTCCTATAAAAGAGTTCCTTTAAATGAACACAAAACCACTGAATGCTAAAGAAAGCTGAAATTCTTTCAGATTATAAAAATCTGCTTTTAAGACCATTACAGGGACTGTAAGAATAGACCCTGAATTAAACATCATTAAATAAGGAAAATTAGTAATACCTTTTTTTAAAATAACAAGGTTGGCATAAAGGATAATTGTGGTTACATTTGGTAGTCATTTTGACTTTATTTACTATAATATTAGCATAATCACTATCTCCATTCTTGCCTACAGCTGTATTTTAAACACACACTAAAAAACACACTTACCTGGTGACTTTGTCAACTCCCATTCGTTTCTACCAGTTTCAAGAGGTTGGCCAGTACATGAGTTTATATTTAAGATACTCTTGTTCCAGGAAGTAGGGTGTGGATTACAAAGCGAAGCTGTGCCAAGAGAGCCAGGACCAATATTTGGACCTAAAGGAATTCCTACCATAACTGGATTCGCAACATGTCCTGCTGGGATACCAGAACAACGAAGCCCTGCTGAAAGGCCAAAACCTCCAGAGCTGCAGCTATGAAACTGAGACAAAACTGTACTTCCAGTAGATGGTATATTTCCCAGGTGGTGTTGTGCAAATGGAGTTGCTGCAAGAGAATGTCCTGTAAGCAATGTGGGAACTGAAGATTGACTCTCAGAAGCAGTGACATGGGATTTAAAGCTCGAAATTGGAACATGTTGTTCACCAGCTGAGTTTTGACTGAGTGGCATGTAAGTGCTTAATCCAGGATATACAGGTAATGTATTCAAGGACAGTAATCTTTGTCTCTGTGCTCTGCTTGTACGATCAGGACACACTTCTTGTGCATCAAGATTAACAGAAAGTGGCTGAAAGATGCAGAATTTACTTGGTAAAGCTGATTTAACATGGTCTAGCTCTTTATGATTTGCTGCCACATTTGAAGGAATAGATGTAAGCTGCTTTCCATTCTCAGGAAAACCTTCTTTGGATACTTCTTGACTCAATACATCATCAAGTTTTCTCTGAAGACCTGCAATTTCATTTTCTTCTGATTTCTGGTCAGTGTTAAGCAGTGCTTCTTTTCTATTTCTTTGACACACATGGTCTTCTAGATTTTCATTTGTCTGTTCCTGTGAAAGAGTTGGGCTCGCTCGAATTATTGTTGTGCTCAGTTCACCAGCATTTTCACCCTAGTAAACAAATATGCAGTATTAAGAAGTTTAGAAGAGCAAATAGGGTACAATAAAGACGACAGACCTTAATATCTGTACTGCCATCAAATATAATTACTCAAGTTTGTCAAGTCTTGTCTGAAGTTCTGCTTTTGTAACATCTGTGGCTCTTCACCTTGAAAAAGAAAACCTGGAACTTCAACCTATCTGCTCTCTAAAATCACATTCTACCTAAGTGTACTGCATCTGGCTGGGATGGAGTTTATTTTCTTCATAGCAGGCCCTGTGGCGCTGTATTTCTAGATTTGTGAGCAAAACAACATTGCTAACACACCAGTGGTTTAGCTATCACGGAGCAGTACTTGCACAGTGTCCAGGCCTTCTCCATTTCTCACTCTGCCACTTCAGAGAGTAGGCTGGCAGTGGCAAGAGGTAAGGAGAAGACACAGTCACGACAGCTGACCAAAGGGAGAATTCTTACCATGTAATATCCTCAGCAATAAAAGTAGCTGTTTGGATTGTTGTAGGAAAGTAAGCTGCAAGTTACAATCCTTTAAAAAAGGCATTTGGGGCACTGCTTGAGGTGAGGTGGCTCACCAGCAAAAATCAACCAAACAAGAAATAACAAAAAAAATCTGAAAATCATGCACCTTTGACAACCTGACCCTAGCGTTAAAAGGAGAGGGCACTACTGGTTAAACAGATTGTGCTACAGTAAGTATTCAGATCTGAACATAACACCAACATGAACAGTCTTGCCTATAAGAAGCTTCAGGCAAGGGACATGAAAATGACTCTTAACAAGTACAAATGAGATTAAGATCTCTCAGACCCTCTCTCAGCATAAAAGATCACTAACCCAAAGGAATAAATCAATACTGTGGTGTTCTAAGTGGGACTCACCAATGTACTCATAATACAAATGTGAAACTTTGGCAAAGTACTTGAGGATCTCCTTGTTCAACTATCCTAGGGAACAAGGACTACTCAAACAGTAACATCTTTTCAAGACAGAGAGGCAAACTAGTATGCAGTTATATTACTGCATCAAGAGTAATCCATTTGTATGACATGACAGGAAGCTAGAACCATATGCATTTCAAACATGAAACAGACCCAAGAGCTGATGCTACACAAGCAAAGACTACAAGCAAATACCCACTTAAATTGGCCCTTGGGTTCCTTCCTACTGGGCTGAGATTCCCACTGGAAACAAGGATGAAAAAGATAATCCCTTGTGTAGTCAGACCTAGAACAAAATGTGCTATAGGCCTGACACATGCTTCCTTCTTCCTGATGCTTTCAGCATGAAGGAACATTGCTACTGGTGCTTCCTTTAAGCAGAAGAGGCAACTTCACTAAGCTTTCACTAACCACCAGTACTGAAAAGCCTCACCCTGTGTAAATTAAAAAACAATAATAAAAGAAGAGTAGATAGCATTTCTATTTTTAAGTTCTATCCACAATTCCATACAGGTTGGAAGGGGGGACGCATAACAGAAAGATTCCAGATTCCATGGCGCCCACGGATTTAGATAAAATAATGCCAATTATCTTAATCAGCATAATATTGCAAGTCTGAACAAAAGGTTTGCTCTCAAAGTTCACTCTTTGCTAAAGCAGTAAGAACTGTCAGAATGACTTTCAGAGGTAGAAAATGACAGCTTCAGTCCTGAAAAAATAAGTTAAAGCCAAAACACGCATTTATAAACATTTCTCGAGACAAAAAAAGCAGCAAAAGTATTCTCCTAATAGCTGAAGCTGAGCAGAAATAGAGCCTCAGGAATGATGAAAGCAGATACAGATCCTGCAAACTACTACTGGAATACCATACTGCACTCCAAAACCAGAATGACTTATCAAGAAATAGAGGAAAAAAAATGAAAGGGCAAAAATACACCAAGTCTAACTTTCTTCAGAAGTGAGTAGCTCTTTGAATGTTTTACTATTTTTATATTCATTAGAGTTTGTGCATTTAATGCCCTCTATTTCAGAATTTACATTTCTAAAATAGATAGGAGCGGGGGAAAATGAGAATACCTTCTCCCTATGCACAGCATGTCCTGAACTGTTATGAACCCTTACAAGCTTTCTAATTTTGAATTATTTTGACCACTTAAGGGTTTGGTTCAGGGGTGAGAGGGAGGTGTTGTCTTGTTTGTGTGTTTTAAGGTAGGGGAATTAATATGTATTTACAGTTCAAGATTTTCTTACCCAGTATGTCTCCGGATTATGTATCACAGCTGTGTTCTTAAGGGTACTGTCAGATGCAGAGACATAGGTTAATCTGCTCATGCTAGGACTCGAGTAAAACGACTGAGGTAGTAGTACACTTTCTTTGCAAGAAGATTCCTGATAATGTGACTGGCTAATAAAGTCAGTTTCAGACCTGAAAAACAGATACAAAGTATGTCAGTACTAGAATATATCTCTAACACTACCCTCAAAGAAAACCAGTGCGACACATTAGCTATACTATTCTAAAAGTCAACTTCCTCAGCCATTCTGTTTAGCACAGTCAGTACAAACAAGATATCAGCTCTCAATCAACCTTTACAAATTCTCGTTTTGATGTACAAAACCTCATTTTCATTGGACATAAATCCATAAGGCAAAGCACCAGAACTCCACAGCTCTACTCAGATGCTGAGGTCACAGAAACAACACAATTTACTAAAAAAGTGAATCAATATACTCATATCTAACTTGATGGAAGACTGTCAAATGAAATCATCCAATATCCCAGGCACCACACATTATTATTTCCTATTTACTGCTGAGATTCTCTTCATTTCACACACCTGAAAACACAGGATCTCTCACCCCTTTGTCAAACAAGAAATACTGACACGAAAACAAAGTCACTGACAATTTTTAACTGGAAATCCTAATGCCTACATAATATGCTTGCAAAAATACACATACTTCTGCGCATTTTAACTTTTGAGAAACGCCAGACAGCCTATAATTCTAAAAGCATGTACAACACTAACCATAGCTTAATATCAAACAGTGAACTTAAGGCAAAGAAATCATTGCCTCCTCTTAGAAGAATGTACACAGTCACTGGTTACTGGCCATGTTTATATGTTTACAACTACATAATCAACTTAGCTGTAATCTTATCATTTATATAACACTTATTGTTATGTGAGGTCATTTAAGTAATATTGCCCTTTCCGTCACTAAGAAAGCCTCAGATCTTAGGCACAAGTGGCCATTTTAAAATATGAAGTGGTCAAAAGCAGTGCAGATATTTCTACCCATCCTCTCTCACAACAAGCAGAGAAATAGAGTGAAATAGTTATAACCTGAAAAAGCACATCTTAATTGATCTATACAGCGTCAAGCTTTGTTACAATTAACAGCATAACCCCCAACCAAACAGCTTTATTTGTAAAAGATAAATTACACTAGAACAACAATTAATAAGTATGGAATTTTATAGCTCTATCAACACAAAGGTTTAAGTATCCAATGTATCTAAGAAGCTGAGCATTTTGTATTCTTGCAATACTGGATAATCTTGAGCAGAAGCATCAATGTACCCATACAGCATCTGTACCTCATCAGGCCAGTGAGGAAAATAAAAAGTGAACAACTGCTTAAGACTGCTTCCCCATACACATAATAGAAGCAAACAGAAAGCTTAGTCTAAAGAAGGAAGTCTTAGCCTAATAAAGATCTTCTATAAACTGAGATCAAGGACAACATTCAAACTAAAACCTGATCCCTCAAAAATCCTTATGAAGCATTAATAATTCTCATAACCTGGACCAAGGAATTTACCCTGAAAATGCTGTTCCTGAAGTCTCACTAGGAGAGGAGTGAATGAGTGGTGAAGTTGAAGGTCTGAAGGTATACTGCTCATCCTCCAGAGACTGCAGGTCACATTCAGGTGGAACGGGTTTATGTTCTGGTAAATAAACAGAATTTAATAATGCTGTTTAAGCACAGGGAACAAGTCTACCGTCAAGAAAACCTTATTAACATCTGGTTACATTTACATAGGTTTACTTACCAGTACTATTCTGAGAAGTTGGGGAGAGCTTCTCAAAAGTTACATGTTTAGGATTCCCATTGCAAGCAAGACTGGCACCTTTGTTTCTCTTCTCTATTTTTGCATCCTGCTTCTTTTCATCGCTGTTCAGCCTCCATGTAGGCATTGCCTTTGTAGGACTTACTGAGACATATTTTCTAGATGGCTTGGCATGTTTTAAGTTGCTGAGTGACAAAGTATTTCCTGCACTTCTCTCCTCCAAATCATTACATGATTCAGGAACAGCATTTGTTGCTTGATCTACTGTTTCTGTGTCTTCCCTGATACACCGTCTACTACTGAGATTGTTGGTCTGGTCAGGAAGTGGACTTTTTTGTGCCACTTCCATTTCTGCTGCTGAAGGAATTCCACATATCTGTACTTCCTTTCCAGTAGGTGAGGTTTGGGTATTGAGCCTATCTGATCTAAGATCAATATTCAGTGACTGTAAGTGTTTACTGTTTGCTAAATCTGACAACTTTTCTGAATACTTAGCCCTATTTGCAGTCACATCTTCATGGCTGGGAACACCAGACAGACCAGAGAAATTCTGAGTATCATTTTCTTCATTAAAATAATCCAGAAATTGCTTCTCTATTTCTTGCTGCTTGCTATGATTATTTATGAAGTCTTCTGAAAGAATATCCTTATTTTTATCTTTACCCAGTAAAAATGTATCAGACGCTTCATGTTTTACAACACTCCCGCACTCACTTTCATGTCCAATTTCATCTGTTTTTTTGAGGTATTTTTCCATATCAAATGCACTATTGTCCACACTGCTGGATAATGTCTGATTAGCAGGAAGTTCTTTCTCTTTAACAATTCCAGTAACGAAACATGTTCTTTTATTTTTATTGGAGAGTGCCACCATCATAGCAGCTAACTGGGAAGGATCAGCACTGGAGGAAGCATTAGCAATAGCAGATGCAATCGTGCTAATACTTAGAACAGAGTCAGAATGATTAGATTGGCTGTCTTCAAACTTGACTTTCTGAATCACATCCTACAACAAACCAAATGAGTTAAGCACCAAATTAAGAGACTTTTTAGTGTTTTGTTTTCTGCATTTTGTTTATTTTAATTATTTTGCATTTTGGTATATGGTACTATAGTAACATTTCTAGTCGCCACATTTTTAATTGCCTGTTAAAAAGAAACACTGCAATAGGCATAATTCTCGTTGCTATGACTTTTTAAGTCTACTCCACAAATTTATTTTGTTTCTTTTAAAGATCAAAGACTGAGTGCTCAGAAGCCTTAGTTCCTGTAAAACTTTTAAAATCCTAGTGTTGTAAAATCCCATCAGAACAAACAGTAGACAATTTACCATGATCAAATCTTCCCAGAGAACCTATCAATATAAAAAGCAGTGAGCTGATATGAAAGTCCAAATTTATCTATATTCAAAGAAACAACAATAATTGAAGTTATTCGGATTTTGTTCAAGCTCATAGTTGCACTTAATAGAAAAATACTAGAAATACCTTTGCTCTGTTTTTGGTAGCAGCTTCTGTATTGATGCTTTTATGTATTTCAGCTGCAGTATCCATTTTATCCCATGCACCCTCACAGCCGGTAGAATTCTCATGTTCTTTCGTTTGTGCTTCTAAGTCACCTAAGAACAAAGAAAAAGACAGGAAATGAATTTACAGTAAGGAAATTGTCTAAACATCTGCATTCTTGGGATATACACACTCCCTTTTTTTTTTTTTAATAAAAAAAAAGAGTTGCTGTAAAGGCATAAATTGAAACGCATCAATTGTTCCTGTACAGTACTCAAAGTTTACATTCGAGTCACAAAATTAACGGCATTATGAATACCATGCTCACACTCTTCAAATTTTATTTTCAGGCAGTTTATCATATTAGCATAAGCTAAACCCTTTCATAAAATTATGTTTATAACATAATACAAACATAGACTACACTTCAGTAGTTAACTACAACAGTTAAATCTGAGTAAAGCCAATATCCTTATGCTAGAGACAGTGTTTGACTGATATAGCAATGGACTGGTGATTTTGAAGGATTATGTTTAGGACGAACAGCAAACCATAAATAATCTTCCTGATCATGTGATCAAACTCCAACTAGGAGGTATTGCTTACATGAGATCTAAAGGCTACCATTTTGACAAATGAGTTCCTGCTTGAAAGAAAACATCCAGACTCCCTAGAACACTAAAACCAACTTTTAAAGATCCTCTGATGGTTGAAAAGTAAGTATGAAACAACAAACATTTTTAGTTTGGATTTGGTTTGGGAGGGTGGGAAGAAGTTGTTTGGGTTTGTTTCTTTCTTCTTTTTTTTTTTTTCTGCCCCTTCACTTCTGTTCTTACAGCAGATATTTGGGGTTTGGACATATTTCGTATCTGAAGTAACACCCTTCTCAAGTCACTGACCACTCAGCTCCCTCTCCACCTGCTGCTCCTTAAGCAGGAATTCTATACTGGTATTCCTGATAAAGAATATTATTGCCAGCACTACTTAAAATCAGATGGCAGTATCTATTAATATTTTGGCTACAAAGTGACCCAAATACCTACCTTCTCTAGCACTTACACAAAATACTGAAGAGCACATTAGGAAATTTTTCAATTACTCAAAGCGACAATTGTAACTATGACTTAACCAAACAGAGGTCATGAACTCAATGAACTCCTGGTATTCTTTGACAAAAGTCTAGATTGTTGTATAGCAAATTTAAGCACACTAACTTTTTTTAAAATAATTATCATTAAGAAACCTTCATAATATTTGCAAGGTCTCAGCATTAGGAAGGTTATAGCAGTAAAGCTGTTTCAAAGTGGGTTCTATAAAAGCCTGATGGATATTTTTCACTAATACAAAAATGTATTTAAGCCACTAGACTGACTGTACAAGCAGGTTCACAAAGACTGATATTGCCACAGTTCTATCAAAAGCAGTAGAGATGCTTTAAAACGTACCCATCCTTTCCTAAACATAACCTAAACATAATATCCTAAGTTGATAAGCATATATATACACCAAAATACATGTTGGGATCTTTGCATATATAATTTTTGAGCAATCTCCTAAATTATTACTTTAAAATAAGCAGATATCATGATAGTGTAACTTTTTATTGTTCTTTAAAGATGGCAGAAAAAAAAGTAAACTATGCTTACACACACACTGTCAGCTCACTTACAACCTGAATTGTTTTCCTTCTTTCCCTATACCCTCTATATCTATATGAACAAACAAACCAGTTTTCTCCGTGTTTGGTTTGTTTGCATTTTGGGGTTGTTGGGTTTTTTTGGTGGTGGTGGTTGGGTTTTGGTACCACATTGATACAGCTTTTTCAACAGAAAAACTCTGAACAGACTTTAAATTATTCCAAGACATTCTGGCAGTTATCCAGTGTCTGGAAATGCTGAGATATCCAAGATAATTCAGGATAGTACTTGTTTAGGTCCTGTGCTTTTCGGGGGGAAGAGGTGGGGGAGATGCTCACAGTAAAAAAGATATTTGGCGTATGAAAACTAGAGTCTTTCTATCACAGATTACTCTTCACAGCCTTTAATAGCTATATATAGGTAATTCTTAACTCCTGTTATAAACAAAGTCTCGGGCTGACTGTTCTGTTCACCAGTTACCTTGAAACACCTCAGACAATTGTGAAATCTCTTGGCCGAAGTCACCTCCTGAAGAATCAGACTGCCTTAGCAAAGCAACAGGCTGCCTTTTCTTTGGAGATGTAATGTAGTAACCAAAAGATGGCTGTGGAAACAAAAAATTAATCCAGGAATACAACATGAGTAAATTTAATAATTAATAAATAGGCCCAATGGGCTTGCAAATCAGTTTTAGCCACAGCACCTCAGCAGTTGGAGTTTGGCTGTCATAGCACTAAGAAATAACATGTGCCTCTTAGCATTGTCAATGCCTAATCCAAATACATACACTTCCAATATATATATAAACTGACCAGTTAGACAAAAGAAAGTAGATAAGCTCTCCTCGCGTCTGCCTGGAGGCATGCTCTGCTACTCGGCCTTTGAATGTGCCAGGGCAGAACATGACAACTCAACCAATTTACCAGGACACAACTGAATTACACATGCATGTTTGACTTCTTCCTCCCACTGTACACACGTTCCCACTTTTTTCGTGTGTCTACAAAACAGATGAGATACTGTCTACCAACAGCAGAAAAGAGGCAGGTATCAGACAGATGCAAGAAGCACACAGAAGTATGTCAGTAAGTTAAGAGTTGAGATAATTATACTTTTACTGAAGTTGGGTGTTTGTCTAAATAGCACATCAACTATTGACAGCCATTCAAAGATACTCTCACAGCTTAAATACCCCTGTCTGAGCAGCATTTCGTTAAACTATTATGTGGATCATTTGCCTGGACCTCCAGTGTGCACGCTGTACATGGTGTACTTTCTCTCTAACACTGACCAATTGGTAAAGATCAAGATTCCTTGATAACACCAGCCAGCCTTCACATCAGAAGTTCCAAGTGGGAAAAAAAGCCAACCCAGACCTGTCACATATACAGAGTCTACTTTGCAAGTGAACTTAGAAAAGTATTTCTCAGACAGAATTAATTACAATATATAAAAAACCAAAACAAAACCAAAGTAGTGCTTTGTTGTTTTGTAGTTGTTGCATTGTTTGTCCTTGCATTGTGCCTTAATATTAAGATACATACCCGTTTCACATCACTGCCTCCACCAAGACAACCAAGAGCTTCAGATCTCTGACCAAAGAACTCCCCCAAAGACAACCGTAAATAACTGGCATCTTTATCAAGATCAGAGTTTCTCAGCAGAATGCAGCTATTGCCTGATTTCCATGAAGTATCTGCTAATTCAGATGCATTTAGAATGTCTACTTTTCCTCCCTGGAGACAAACAGATTTCAGAAGTTGTAACTTACAAATAAATTAGAGAACTATTCTGTTTACACTGAGATAGTAACTTACCTGCAGAAGTTTGTGTGTTTTCTCAAATTCTTCCTGGTCTTGTGCAATCATAGCAGCTGCTTCAGCTTAAAGCCAAAGAGAACATGTATTAAAATAAGGCATAAGTTATTATGTGCTGTCATTATTATTTTGTATCATTAAACTATACTTTGAGGGACAAATATTGTAATGTCTAATTCTATGTCTGAGACCGTTTAGGACACAAAAGAAGTTATTCCATCCCGTTATGGTTAAAAATGTTCATACTAAATTAGGCTTAAAAAAGTACTCCCTGGATCTTTAGGAGCCAAAGTAAAATCATTTAGCTAACTAACTTAGTGGTAAATAAAGTATCCTACAGCCTTAACTCCAAACCAAACTCCAACTTTTCATAACTTATGCTACCTATACAAGCTACAATTGAGCATCATACTGTTACTTCCAAAGAAACTTTTACCACATTTGATATTGAAATTTTCATCAAGATGGTACCTGTGAATTGGAGCAAAAGAAACAGACTGGTTTGTACCAGTTCATGAAATACCTGTGCAAATTAACAGGCAAATACATTAATACTCCTTTTAAATTCAAATGTTCGTATTATTTTCACAATTACCATTTACAGGATAATGAACACTTAAAAATATCTTTGCCAAAATTATGTGAAAAAGCAATCAAGAGATACTGCTTTACTACCTTATTTCAATGTTAATGCCTCATTAAGCCCATCAAAACTTATAAAATACGTAGCCTTATACACACAGCCTACCCAGTCATACAGGGCATAGGACAAATGGAGGAATAAGTCAAGAATGGACTATAATATGGCTGTTGTCCATAAAACTACTTATGGGAAGCAGCAATATGGGAAGTAGCAAAGACAC
Source organism: Psittacus erithacus (assembly GCA_009867235.2). NCBI lineage: Eukaryota > Metazoa > Chordata > Aves > Psittaciformes > Psittacidae > Psittacus > Psittacus erithacus. Next base: position 44,428 of record WYDI02032097.1, read on the forward strand.
AAAGTTAGAATACATCTTTAACAAGCAATCCAACTGCATTTCCCAATGTAAACCTAGCACTACCAATAACCGATTGCTAAATCCAGTTGAACTCTACAGTCAAAATCAGATCTTACTTAAACTTCTGTGTAAGCTATATAGCTCACTGAAGACTTCCTGAAGCACCAGACTGTCAAGTGAGCAATCCTGCACTATTCTATACAAGAATACACACTACGCACACTGTTTGCTGACAGAGATAGATATGTCATAAACAAGACTCAGAAGCACCAGATGTAACATTTCCTTTCTGTCCCTACAAATAAAATCTCTCAGCTGTCAAGCATCACACTTGAGCATTGCAGACAGACAGGCAAACTAGCAGCCAGAAAAATGCTAACCATACTGAGTTTGAAAGCACGCCTTCTACCATATAAAGGGGTAAGTCAAAGAGCTCAAAAGCAGAATTGCTTTTAAAATCCATCATGCTGGAACAAGCCAAACAGTCTTAGAAAAATTTACAACAGTCAAATATTCTAATTACTTAACAACCCTCAGGTTAATCCTGAGATGTTGAAAAGCATCTGAAATATCCCAGCTTTTGAAAAATAATGGAGGAACTCTGCTTTACTGATATGATAGATAGGGAAGTTTCTACCAAACTGGATCACATTTGCTTGTTCCAGCAGAAAACCACTACAGTGTTGAAAGACATTTCAACCAATCAACCCTGGTTGATTACTCATTCAAAATAAACAACTGTACACAGCAACATATACAGCATTCTCTTTGAAAGAAAGAAAAACCTTGAGTGGACTGTGGATGTCTTTAGAATACATTAGCCCATTCATATCTATGTAAACTTCAGAAACTATTAGAGTCTAAGAGAAGCACTTTTGCTTGAATCTGATATTTTGCTGGTAAGAAATTTATTTGTCTACAGGACTATGTACATATTAACCAAGCCTCTATGACAAACATACAGACTCACAAAGATCAGTCTGAGATAGCTCAGGGAAAATACAGAACTGTTAAGTAAACAGAGGTTCAAAAAGACCTGTAATTCGTTACAAGCTGAGTCCCGTAAAGCCTTTTAATAAGCTCCAACATTTTTCAGTACCATTTTTTTCAGCATCAAAACATGCCCAAGGGCTTCTCAAAAAACCATCAGCTAGTGAATTCAGCAGCTCTTTGCACATTCTAGTTGATTTTGCAGTAATTTCTTGTTTACAATTATTTCCTGTCTTGTAACCATTATGGAAGACAGAATATGACTGCTGTTTTCTCTTTTTGAAAGGATAACAATGATTAAAGGAAAAATTGTGGAAATGACAACTACAGGATTTACTTTTGCTCATACAATAGGCACCAGTGACACATGTTAGAATACTTTCTGAAACAAAAAACACAGGAACATGGGAAGAGTAGGAAACTTGGAAAGAAGCTATAACTTCTAATAATGATAACATCATTATCAACTATCAACATCAGCTTTCAAATAATTTGTTGTATCTAAAGTCTGGAGGCTTTGCAACACCAAATACTGAAAAGAAAAAAGAAAAAATAAAGTTTGCTTAACACTATTGCAAGTAACAACAGCTAACTAAAGAGGAAAAAGATTACATACATCCAGTAATGAACTCCTCATTTACTTTATCATCTTCAGACAGATTTAAATCTTGTTCTTCATCAAATGAAGTGTAATATGCAAGATCAGTAACCCATTTGCCTTCTTCATTTTGATAGACAATGCTGTGTGGTACGTCATCTGAAAGACATAACAAACGCTACACTGTTAATTAAAATTAAAAAGAATATGGCAAAGTCTTAAGTTTTTAAGATTAAGGCATTCACTTGACAGAAGTCAGCAACAAGTTAAAAAAAAATACAAATCCACATAGCTAAAGTTGCTGCAACTACAAACTTAACCTAGTTTCATTATCAAATAAATAACAACAGTTAAGTGTAATATACAACAGTCAATATTTTTTTAAATAAAAACAAGTCAGCATTTTTTCATGCTGCATTGATTTTTACTATCATCTTGCACAACTAAAGCAAAATGCCTAACTTACGACTTTATTTCTTTTTCTATGCAATGGAGTCTGGTCACAATCACACAGGTATCTAAAACAACCAACCTTTGTCTGCTGTAGCTAAACTTATGTTCTCACAGCTGTCAGCAGTTGGAGACAGGTAAGTATCAAGAAGACTGACTTCACACTCAGTTGCATTTGTCTGAGGTGCTTTTGCAGTAGGAACTTCTGGAGTGGCATGGTGTCCCAAAAATCCTCCTGATGTGTGTAGTACTTCGGCATCAGAAGCAGCAGCAGCCTGACAGTGAGAGGACTGTATTTCTTGCTTTGGAAGGACATCTGAGACATCAGCTTTATGACTGTCCTTGCACTGAAGATAAAGTGAATCTAATTGCAACTCAGCAGCAGCAGGGGATTCTAGCACATGTCCAGGAGTCACGGAATTCTTAGAAAACAATCATAATTTAAACAGTGTCAGAAGTACAGTTGTTAACTGTTTGTGCTAACAGTTGTAGGTACAAATTAGTCCAAATTAACTAAGTCTCAAAAATATTT
>WYDI02032098.1:0-14872 GCA_009867235.2 Psittacus erithacus
CCTTCCCCTCCCTTCCCTTCCCTTCCCTTCCCTTCCCTTCCCTTCCCTTCCCTTCCCTTCCCTTCCCTTCCCTTCTTTCCCCTCTCTTTTAATTTATTTTAATCTGTGTAGAAAAGTTCTCTGTTTCTGGTGTTCTATTAGCAAGTATCTTGGAAAAAGAAAACCATCTTGAAGTAGCTGGTTCTGTGTGTGGTGGTTCTTGTTAGTGGGAATAGCTGAAGGTCAGGCAGAGTTCCCAGCTCTCTGGCAGGCTGTAGCAGGGGCGCATGGTTGGGTTGTGGGCAGCAGGCGTGTCCCTTGGAGAAGGTTTGCCAATGGTTTGGGTGATGGATGAGCTACATGCAAGGCTGGGGCTCGGGGTTGCTGGCAGGGAATCGTCTCCCCTCTGCTCACATGTTTTCTGCAGCCTTCATAATTAATCACTGTGCCCAGGAGAATGGGCAAGAAAATGAAAGTTGGGCTCCTTGCAGGAGCTCTGTAGCTTCTGCAGATTCTTTGTGTTCCAAATTCTTTGTCTTACTTAACTCTCCACTGGAAAGTCGGGTTTACTGGTTTAATTTCCCTTTTTACAGTGATATTGCATCAGCTTCTGCTCCTCCAATTCTTTCAAATCTTCTTGAAAGTGAAGAGATGGAGTGAAAAATAAACCAAAGGCAGAACTGGGGTGTTACAGCCAGGTTAATGTTGATGTTCTCATGAAAGGCAGATGCAGCCAGGACAAAGGCATCTATTAATCACTCATTTAACACAGCAGCTGGAATCAAATCCATTGCTGGAGCCAGGCCATTCCAGCACGGGTGATTTTTTGCCGCTGAAGGCATAAAAATTTGAACAGCTGAAGGGGTGGAATTTGTTGGTGAACTCTTGAAACTTCCCATATTTGTCATTTTATTTTTAATTTATATTATGCACTTCTCAATTCATAGAATCATAGAATGGTTTGGGTTGGAAGGAACCTTAAAGCTCTACCATGCAAATACCAGTATCCCTGGACAAAAAGTCATAAAATCATAGAATGGTTTGGCTTGGAAGGGACCTTAGGTCATCTTCGTCCACCCCGCTGCAATGAGCAGGGAAGATGCTCCCTGGATATTAGCCTTTAATTCAGTTGTTCTGCAGCTGTATCTATAAAGGACTTCAGTTCTCTGGGACTTCCTTCCATGTCTACCTCTAGCTCTTTTTTCTTACCCTTTTTCCTCTTAAAAAACTTCTTTTAAGTATTTAGGCTTTTTTATTCCTTGATTATATTCCTTGAAACTGATATAACGCTGCTGCAGTGGCCCCAGGTGTTTTCTCCTTTGCTAACTTTTTCTGGAGCATCATTTGTACATCTCTCCATCCTACCAGCACACACTGTTTCAAGTTTCTGGTTGAAGTTTCCTCCCTCCATGGCTTTTCAAGCACTTTCTCCTCCTGTTCTTTGACGTCTGTAGCTGTGCTGTGCAAATCCCATGATGGAAATGATTTTGATGAAAGGAAAGGGAGAACAGAAGTTCCTCTGAGCAGGGCAGTGGAGGAGGGACCTTCTTCAGGGTTCTTAAAATCAGATGTTCAGATGCCACACTAATGGCAAAACCAAAAATATCTGGATCTGCATCAAAAGAGCCATTTTACAGCTGAGACATCTTAAGGTTCCTGTTTACTTTTGTTTGTGCTGTTCAAAAAAAGAATAGCATCCAAACCTTGATGGTGCCTGTGATGTGACTCTTGGGATGAAGATACAGTGAGTCCCCATGCTCCTGCCTGGGCATTGGGGTGATTGGGACCAAGCCCTACTCTGGAGACAGGTCCCATTGCTGGAAAGCAGAAGGGTGACTGTAATTTGGGTTATTTTTGCCCTGAATTAGGTTCCCCTCCCCCAGTTCCATGGCTGGAAGTAGCTGTATTTAAGGTCCCTTCCAACCCAAACCAGTCTGTGATTCTGTGAAAATTTTAGCTGAATATACCTTCTGTGATGCACATCAGTGCTGGGGAGAAGACCAGGGTGGGGGTCCTGATCACTGCCAGGATGATGCGCAACCTGATCCTGGATTTTTCTCATAGTCACCAGTTTCTAAGTCCAAACTGACATTCAGAGCAGCCCCTTTCCCAAGCTGAAGAATAAAAAAGCTGCTGCTTTTAAATGTGAAACTGTCCCTTTTTATGGAGGCTGGGACGCGGGAGGTGCAAGAGGGCCGGTATGACTCAGGTAAAGGAATTTTTTTTGTACAGTAGCTTTTCCTTCTGTGAAATAATAATTATTCTGTGGTGTAGAAGAGTGCTGGGAGGTTAAGTTTAACAACATTTGTGGCGCATTCAGCAGGGATGGCACTTTACAGGGACACACAGGTTAAAAACCTGTGTTGTGCCTGAATAATCAAAAAAAAGCAAAAGTGCTTTTGATTTCATGAGCTGTATTATTTTTCAATGTGAGAGTCCCTGGGATGGGACCAGTTCCGTCTGCAATCACAGCAAGCTGCAAGCATTGCCGCTCTCACTCCCTCCCTTGCTGTTGGAGCCGCCTGGCAGGTGTCTTCAGCTCTCACTCAGCGCCGGCACTGCGCGTTGTGTTTCATTAGCAAGCAGCCAGAGCGGGAATCGAGTGGGAGAAGCTGGTGGCAAGTCCCTTCTCCCGCGATGGCAGCGGCACCGTGTGCCGGCAGGCGCTGAAGGGATCGCTAACCCCGCAGGGAGTACATGGGGGGAGCGCGCGGGAGCGAGCGGGAGCCGGCGAGCTTCACGGCAGCATGTTCGTCATCGGGGGGCTGTGCAGCCGGCGCCCATTCTGGCAGAGCTGGGGAGCTCTCAGGTAAGGGCCGATGGCTCCTTCCCCCTGGGGTTGGTAGTGGTTGTGGGGGATGATTTTGGTGGTGGGTTTGGAAGTGAGCAGTGGGGCTTCTGCTGTGACCCAGCTGGGATGTGTGACGGCAGGGGGGAGGATGGACGGACCTTCGCTGTCACTTTATTCAGCATTTCTACAACAGCGCAGACAAGCCAGCAGTGTCCGGGTAGTGAATGGTATTTGCATTTTCCAAGGCTGCCTTCCCTCGGGCATTTTACTTCAGATTTCTTTTATGGATTGAACTTTGCTGAGGGTGTTTTCGGTGCTTTGCCCTTACGCGCAGCGTGCCCAGCGTTGAATACAGCCGCGTGCTTGGAGGAGAATGTGCTAAGTAGAAAATGACGTGTTTCAGCGGTGACCTTGAAAATCAATGTGTAAATGTTTAAGCAGGGTAGAGCTGGCAGGAATCCTCACGGCGACTTGCAGAAGTAAGGACATTAGTTTTCTAAAAAAAAGAAAAAAGTAAATGCTTATTGCTTAATGTTCGTTAATCATTGATGAAAGAAGTAAAAGCAGCAGATGAAGTTAATGATTTCACATGTGTACGGGTTCCCTTTAGCAAAGCATTGCGCAATTTGAAGGAGCTCTCCCCTTTTGAAGTTCATGTGGGGTTGCTGTGTCAGTAGGCTCCTACACGAGGTGTTATGCTTGAATTTCTCCTGCCCTTAACTTGCTCCTTAGGTCCGGGATGGTCCCTGCCTGTGTGGCAGCTGCCTTGAAGTTGCTGCCTTACATGGGGTGAATATAAATACAGGTGCTGCCTTGAGCCCACTGCGTGGGGGAAGGTGTTTTAGGGCTTTCCATGGTAAATCTGACATTGGAAGTGTCTTCATTGGGACGTGAATCACTGTTACAAGCTGGAGTGAAGGAGAAGATTGTTTAGGATTTATGTAAACCTTTAAAACACTGCATAAATTGTCGCTGGAGGCAGCACTGCACCTCTCTTGAGTGGCACGAGCAAATTCCCATTTCCAAACCTGCCTCTTTTTTTTTCTTCACTTTTTTTTTTGTCACTGATGACATCAGTGCATCACTAAATAGCACAAGAAAAAGGTCCAAGCATTGGGTGTTGTGATGCTGCTTTTGAGTCTTCTGTCTCTATCTACATTATCAGAGCTCTGTTGTTCACCCCTTTTAATTTTTTTGTGTTACTGATGCAGGTCTTCCATCAAAAAGGGGCACTGTGGCACTAAAAGAACCTCTTTTTAGTTAAAAACTTAAGACCCAGACTTAAGACCAGGCAAAGTAGCAGAAGGGATTGTGTGTCTTGAAAATGGGCAAATTGGTTGTAAAGATGGTACGAAGGGATGATTTGCCAAAAGGGTTGAGAAGAGCTGGGACCTGAAATCTCAGGCTGACATCTGTCACAAGTTTGTTGTTTCTCTGTGATATTTGCTTTTTAGTATTCTTCTCTGGGCTCCTCTTACGCCATCCTCTAGCAGTTTTATGGATGTGTTGACAATGGTGGTGACCAGGGTGAAATCTCAGTGAACAACATATTATGGGAAATCATGCTTCAGCATTGCATCAGCGATGAAGCAAGTCTTTATGCAAGACCTGAAAGCAGGGGAAGGTGATTTTACTTTGAAATAAATCCAATCCAAAATGGATTTCACAGATCCATGCTCACATTCTCATATCCAGGGAGTTGTGGGACCAGGACATGTGGTAGACACAAGCTGCTTATGTCCAGATGGGATGGAGATGGCAGCTCCTGTGCTCCCCACATCTCCTGGCTTCTGAGAGTTTACATGTGCCTCTTCATACCTTGGAGGAGCTGACAATGGTCAGTCCATACACCCTGTCCCATCCAAGGATATATCTGCTGGTTTTTGTCTCCACTACTGGGTCTCTTGACATGCTTCAGGTAGATGTGTGTTAAAATCTTGATGATCTCTTACCCTGGGTACTATCAATGTCTACTGGTTTTTAGCCCTTCTTCTGCGCTTTCTTCCTTCTAGTGCTTCCATAACCATCATTCCCACTCACCCAGTCAGAGCAGTCTGACTACTCACTCCATGGTTCCCAGGTTCTTACCTGGCTTTGATATGAGATGGAAGGACTTGACTTTCTTTGCTGTTGTTGTTGATCCTATCTGGAAACCCACGGGAAGGAAACTTTTGTCCATCTTGAGTGGACAAAACCAGATCAGCTCTGGTATTTGGAGAGGTCACCCTGGACTTAAGGGGGTGAAGCAAGCAAATAGTTTAGTTCATCAGCATGTGCTTTGCTTGGTGGCCAAGAAGATGCAGGATCTGTGTTGTTGCCAGCTGAAGTGGAGCGTCTGTTGTGGTTTGGGCTTGCCATGATATTGCCAACCACAGTAGCAATGGTGATGTTGCTCCAGCATCACCAGCCCATTGCTGCCAACACAAATACAGGGCGTTCATGTGTGCTGGCTCTCAGTGCTCTGGGTTTTCTGTGCTTGATGGTGATATTGAGACACTCTAGTTGACTTTAGATAACCCCCATCAGCAGAGGAAAGAGGTAGTGGAGGGCAGAATGCCTTCCTGCAGCTGGGCAGAGCTCCAGCTCGGCAGCTTTGGGGTGGGGAGGCTCAGGAATCAAAAACATGGAGCCAGCTCATTGGTAGGTACCAGCACACATGGGGTGTCCATGGTTTGGTGTCTGCTAGTTGTCTGGAACATCTTCCTGGGGCTGTTCAGGTAGTTGTGACATCAGCATTGGGTTAATTCCAAGGAAAGCAGCTAGATGCCTGTTATCAAGGTGAGAGATGTTTTCAAAATTGATGGTTTCCACCATACCCTATTTTTGAGCTCTGATTTAATGCTTAAAATGAAGAAATTACATGTAATCAAATCAGCTTTTGCATCATGGTTGCTCCCAGAATGACAGCAAGAAAGCAGAGCCGGGAGCTGAGCACTTCCTAACAACTTGCCAGCCTTTAGAATGTTCACACTTTGTACTGCGGGCATGTTTGTTGCTTAATTAGTTTGACTTTCGTTATTCTTCCTGGCAAAAGCCATCAGGATCCAAAGGTTGTTCAAAGGGCACGAAGTGATGCAATTATTTTTACTCCTTTTATACTTTTCCTAGCAGGTTTGTGTCTCGAGGTTCGGACTTGGGGGAGTGTGATGTCGAAACATCTTCATGTACCTTGTTTTTGCTGCAGTTGTTTTGATCAAGTTTTAGCCTGGCTTGTCATGGAAATGTTGGTTACGATGCTGAACACAGTGATTTAGGATTATTTTAAGCGTGCTGATCATCACCCACCTCTTTTACTGCCACTTGGTGTTACCAGTGTAGCTACACAAGTTTTAAAAAAATATGCCATTTTTAATGATGCTGCTCCTTGCAGTGATCCCTGGCTGTTTACGAGGCTCAGCCCCATCCCAAAGTGCTGCTCCATCACCCTGGGCCTTAGTGAGTAGCGGTGAATTCCCCCTGGTTTCCTTGCATGGGCTGATTCAAGCCCTCAGGCACCGAGAAGCTCCAGCCCTATTTCTTCCTCTTTCTATCCCCAGGAAATGAAGATCTCTGTAGCCAGTGGGACTGCAGAGGAGGGGATTGATTGGAAACCTTAATTATCAAGACTGCGTTTAATTAAATGGATAGCTTCAACCGTGAAAGTAAAATATTTGCGATTCAGGGTGTGGGATATGGTGTTATCTCCCAGAGCTGATGTCTGGAAGTGGAATGTGTAGCACTGTGCAGGGTTAGTCCTGGTTGCAGTCAAGGTCTGTGCTGGGTTCTCTGCAAGAGATGCTGCTGAGCTCCTCGTGGGGTCCCGTGATGGTCCTTCATTTTGCAGGGCTCTGACTGCTCCTGTCCTCCTCTGGTCTTCATAGAGGAACCTGCTCTTCTCCAGGCTTTTTACCAGCCAAGAAGCAGTTATCCAAGGTAGTCTTGGAAAGTTTATCTTCTTAGAAAAGGCTCTTGATTATGGATGTGCAGATGGATGGGTGGGAGAGCTCACTATAATCAGCCTCAGCTCTTGTTTCTCCTTGTGGTGGTTTCTGACCAGGGTGAGATCCAGCCTTGGACTGGAACAGGGTTGCATCTACATCGTGAATTTCCTCTTCTCAAACATGATCAGTGTGATGTGCAGCAACGTCTTCTCACATGCCTTGCCTGATGCTCCTGAGTTACCTATGTAGCTGTCAGCAGCTTTTAGGATCCCTCCCTGTGCCAATTTTATCTGTGTTGCTCTCCAGGCCTGTCTGGGGTTCACACACACACAGGAAAGACATGATGTGTGCATCCATGTCTGAAATTAATAGGAATTATCTACTATGGAATGATGTTCATGGGCTTGGGTCTGTAGTCAGAGGACTGGGAAGGGCTCAGGGGTATCAGTTTGCTGCTGGTCAGCCTTACTTCCTGCCATCGTATAGCCTGAAGAGAGGAGTGGACGTAGCAGCAGAGCAGTGCTCACAACTGGTAGATACTTGTCCTTGCACAGCGTGATCTCCAGTAGCATTTTCTACCCATTGCATTTTCACCCATGCCTGCTATTCTTCAACTTGTCTATATTTGCCTGCATTATTGCAAAGCAAGTGCCTTTCTGTCTGCTCAGGCAGCTTCTGAAGTAGTTCCCTGCAGGTTGGGTTTTGAGGGGCGGGTTGTTTCTGGAACCATAGAACCATAGAATGGTTTTGGTTAGAAGGGACCTTAAAGCTCATCCAGTTCCAACGCCTTGCCACAGGCAGGGACGCCTTCCACTGGACCAGGTTGCTCAAAACCTCATTCAACCTGGCCTTGAACACATTTCCAGAAGGGCAGTAGGGTTTGTGGTTGAGTTTCCTCCTCCTCTCATAACCCATTTGCTTTTTAAGACCTGGAAAGTATCTTCTCAAAGTACTGCTTGGTGCTACATTGGCAAAAGCCGTGGTCCTGGAGGGTGATGTGGCAACAGAAAGGGTATCTAAAGTCATGTTGTGACTTCAGAACATGAGTAGAAAGGATGTCTAAGAAAGACAAGAGACATCAAGCAGGTATAGTGATGCTACTTTGTTGTTCTTTGAGCCATTCTGAGCTATGCTGCCTGCTTGCTGCCCTGTTAAATCTTCCTTAGAATGGTTGTCTGAGGGAAAAGAGATGCTGACTGTAATGGAGGGGATGGAGACAGGAAGCGGGAGAGAAACAGGATGTCTGTGGGGTATTTGGGCAGTGCTGGAAGAGCCAAGGTACGATCCTGCTTGACAGCATCATTAAGTAGGAAAGTGGTGGGTGAATGAGACTGGTGCTGGGGGTTTTCAGAGGTTAAAACACCAGATGGCTTCCCAAAAAAGAGCCCAACTGTTTGTGGGCACAACACAAGTAATGTAGAATAGGGGTAACCTCTGCAAAGCTGCTGAAGTTAATTGCGTCTTTCTCCCCCCTCCTCCTCCCAGTACATTCCCCACTGCCTTATTTACCTCTTAATTATATCACATCTAACTGGCTCTGTAAATACCTCCGGGCAGGGATCCTCATGTTTTGGAGACGTCTGCTGCAGCTGTGAGTGATGGTAATAAGGGATTAATAATGATGCAACAAGCTACAACTTTGCTGTGCGCTGCCGTTGCTGGGTGGGTTGGTTTTATTTTTTTACCTCTTCCTCCATGTGGTTAGTCTAAAACATGAGCTGAGAAGAGAGGGAGGTGTTTCGAAATGTAACCCTGACGCAAATTAAGGTAATTGAAAATCAGAGAAAAAAATAATCTGCATTTTTGAAGTGGCATTGCCTGCAGTTTGCCCAATTTCTCTCGAAGAGGGGTCTCTTCAGCCTTGTGTTTCACCCGTCCTCATTCTGCTTGTCCCCTTGCGCCTTTTCCTCCTGCTTCGCCTTAGCACATCATCGTGTGTTGGGATAACTGTGACCTCTACAACTTGGAGGCAGAGAAGGAAAAAACTCAAGGAGGACTCTGAAGAGCCAGGTAAGTCTCTGCCACCAGACAGAGGATGGTACTACCACAGGCTGGCAGCCTGGTGATGTGGTACCCTCAAGGATGCAAAAGCCCTGGTCCAATTTGGTCAGGTTTAGACCACAGAGTTCAATTTTTGAGCATGACTTGAATATTGGTTGGTGTCTCAGAGGCAGGTCCTGGTTTGCTATGTGATCTCAAACTTACCATCTCACAACCCCCGGGGAATTTCACTGTATAATGTGTTTTCCTTTGGAAATACTTCCAGGTAGCAGCATCCTCCCCACAGAGCCTCCCTAAATGGGTCCCTACTCTTGATCAGGATCTCTAGGTGTTACTATAATGCAAATAAATGTAAGAAATCCAACCCATCTCCTACAGTATTGCCTGTCATTCGTTGTTTCGTCCATAGCTTTCTAGGAACCCCCCTTTTTTTTGTACTTTGCTTCTGAATGCATGGGTATTTGTAATAAGCAGGAGCAAATGGCAGCTTCTTGGAACCTTGCTGGGATATAGAATCATAGAATCCCAGACTGGTTTGGATTCGAAAGGACCTTAAAGCTCATCCAGTTCCAGCCCCTCTGCCATGGGCAACATTAGACCAAGTTGCTCCAAGCACCATCCAGCCTAACCTTGAATGCTGCCAGGGATGGGTCAGCCGCAGCTTCTCTGGGCAACCTGTGCCAGTGCCTCACCACCCTCACAGGGAACAACTTCTTCCTAGGATCTCATCTCAGTCTCCCCTCTGTCAGGTTAAAGCTATTCCCCCTTGTCCTGTCCCTACAGGCCCTTGTCCAAAGCCCCTCTGCAGGTTTCTTGTCAGCCCCTTTAGGCACTGGAAGCTGCTCTGAGGTCTCCCTGGAGCCTTTTCTTCTCCAGGATGAACAAGTCCAGCTCTCTCAGCCTGTTTCCATAGCAGAGGTACTCCAGCCCTCTCCTATATTAGTGGCAGCTCTTGGGTCCCCTCACTCCAGAGTGGCAGAAGGTAAACACAGCTTGGATTTGAAAGTGATGAAACCATGGTTCATTGGATTTGGTGTTGGCTGCAGTGATCCATGGTGTGACGCTGGTGGCATCCAAGGGGGCTGGTCCTGCTTCCAGCTGGGACACGGCAGGAGGCTGCAGGTCAGGATGTTGTGGAGGTGTTTTGGGGCTTCTGCTGTAACACTGGCCGGCATTGCTGATGGTAGTGAAGTGGTTGGTTTCTGAAGCAAACTCTTCTGCAGTTGCATTCATGAAAGTAAAAATAAACCCTTTGCTACCTGCTCCATTCCTCCTCCCAAAGCAGCTCCGTTCCTTTTCCCAAAGGATCCTGCTGTAATTACTTTAAATAATTCCTGTACCTCTCTTGCCATCCTTCTTGGGAAGCTCCTTGATGATCTTGCTCTTCCAAATCAAGACTCATCATCCTAGGTTATTTCAGTTTGAAAATCCCCCCACTTTGCATTCACTGTATGGATCATGTAGGGACCACACAGACAGTGGGATACTGTATGCAATCCAGACCTGCTGTGTTCAAGCAGCTTCTCCTTTTCACTAGGGTTTGGTCGTACTACACCCACTTTGTTGTTTTAATCTTATATTTTTTATAATCTTATGTTTTAATCTTATAATTCCCTTTAATTACTTTGTCATTCATGCTGTTCTTTTAGGACCAATTGTAGTTATCTGTCTGCTGAGAAGGTGATCTCAGCTGTGTATAATCCTCTGTTTGCTCAGCTAATTAGGTACAGATAGCTACCAATGCCTTCTAAAACCCCAAACCCTTCATTCTCCATGCTCTGCTGACTGTGTCCAAATATCCACGAGCACTGCTATATCATTGCTGCATTCTGCAAAGCTGCCATCCAGTATCTTGCTCAGTATTATCTGACTACTGGTAAATGTTAAAAAAAACCCTGTAACACCACCCCAACCCAGTAAATGACAGTAGGAGCCACTTCTCGCTGTGGCTGAGGTTATTTCCCACTGTGGTTATTGATTAAAGTTGTGTTTGTCTGAGTTTCATTTCATGTTTTTCAGCTCCCTGGGATGCTTCATAATCTGGTTTTGTTCTCAGCAATGGTTACATCTCTTCAAAATCTTGCATGCAGATTTCAGTAGCTGCCTGATCCCTAATTAAGTTAATAAATAGGGAAAGGCTTAGCAGGTATCCTCTGAGCACCATCAGCTACCTCTCCCCCACACTGCTGAGTGGTTTAGGAGGTCCTCAGTGATGCTCTACAAACCTTCTCTTGCTATGGAAGAAGAGCTCATGCTGGTACCACTCTCTTTGTATCTCAGTTATCATCTGTTTGAGAGCAAGACGTGGCATGATATATTGCTTATTTTTTATACCTTGAGAACCCCACACCACTGCAGGTGCTCAGGAAACATCAAGGATGCGGCCGTGTTTCTGTAAAGCAGTATCATCAGTAGGTGACAACAATCTTCATTCCTTTTGGCAGCAAAATCCTGTAGGATGTCCTCTAGAGACTGGAGGCTTTCCTTCATCCTTCAAGGAGGAGGATGGTGCACCCTATGCCACCTTCTGCAAGCGAGAAGGTGGTCTCTGCCCTGACTCGGCTGTGATGCAGAAGCTGGTGGAGATTCTCGGCTCACAAATGGTCTGTGTAGCTCTGAAACCTGCACAGGTGAAAAAAGCATACATGTGGCTTTGGTCATGCATCACCTCAACTTGGGTAGAGGACAGGGCAGCTTGAGGATGTTTCTTTAACACCAGTAATCTGGTTACTCTCTGCTTAGATCTTCATTTGGTTTTATAAGGGTTTGGCTTCATCTGGAAGAGGCTGTTAATGCTTTATTTTTTAAGCTACATTTTTCTTTCTGTGTGGTTTTATTTTTTTTAGTATCTCACTATACAGCCTTTTAAAAGATTTACTTTTGGCAGAAAAGAAACCCAATTCAGTGTTTTGGGGTTTTTTCATTCTATCTTACTAATGGCTTTCCTTCTCTACTTAAAAAGCTGCAGCACAGCACTTAGCTTGTCTTGCTGATATGGTTGATTACCTGAGGGTAGGACATTAATTGTGAAGGTGAAGCACTCACTTGCTTTGATGGATTGTTTGCTTTGGTCAGAGGTAAATTAATGGTCCCAGTGAGCAAAACCTTCTGCTTGTGGCACCACATTCCCATCCCTGTGAGCAATGGTAGGACCTTTTGAAATAGCAAAATAGAGGTTCGTATTTTCTCAAGTCTTTGAAATGCACTGAGGGAAAAAAATGTCTTTCAGAGGAGCAATTAGTAACTTGTTTAAATAGTTGGGATGTGTGGCTTGGAGAAGAGTTGGGTTGTGTTTTGAAGCTGGGCTGAAACCCCAAGCTCTCAGTGATCACCGAAGCATGGCCAGGATGAATGTTTTGCACTGATGATGTGCCCATACAACATCCCACACGGTGGGGGACTGTAAAATTAAGGGACTATTTTTAATAAGACAGCACTGTTTCCAGGTAAACAGTCCCCTTGTGGCGTCTCAGTGGAAATGATATCCCGCTCCCAGTGCTCTGGGAGCATCCTCTGTGTTGGAAGGTGTGGGGAGCTCCGGTTGACACCTCTGTCCCTGGTCTACATCCAGTCCAGGGTATCGTGCATCTCCACGCCTTCTTTCGTCCTCTTTGTTGGGTTCCTGGGTGTCTGTTTGATTTTGGGGGAGAGAATTAGGCCCAGAACCTTTTGGGATACACTTAAAATGTGGGTAGCTGGCAAAAGACTTTCAGGAAGCAGATGGATACCGTAAATCCAGATTGAGGCATGCAAGGTGCTAATGTAGGTGTTTTACGTTAAGTTTTTCTGAAGCTTTTTGTCTTCAGCAATCAGGCTCTTATTTATTTTTAATTCTATGAAAAAATGTGTATGTGTTTAACCTTTAACAGAATCCCTGTGATTGCCAACACTTTACCATGGATGGTTAAACCTATGATAACCCTGCCCTGTTAATCCTCAGATGTTTAGATACCAGGCAATCTAACTAGAATTTTATAACGAGATAGTGATCAAGGGGTTAAAAAATGCACTCTCTTATATTTTTATTTTTGGTGTGCTCATTGAATCCTCTTCGAGCTGTCACCTTCCAGACTTCCTCCACGGCAGCCAGCCGGCAGCTTGCATCTTCAGTACTGGAGCCGTCAGTCAGGAATTTAGCATCAAGTCTAATAAAATTGATTAATTTATTCATAGAGAAACCATGGCAATCTTTTCAAACAAGCTCTATAATGCCGTGCTTTGGTAAGTGAAGAATCTCTTCAGCAGATAAAATATCATTTGGGGACAAAGCCAGAACGGCTTTCCTCTGACTCTTGCTTTTCATGAGAGCTCAGAGATGTTTGGGTTCCTGCAGCCCAGGATGTTACTGTACCCATACACAAACCTGAAGGGTCACCTGGGGTTTTTAGCCTCATGTTGCACCTGCCTCTGGGGTTTGATCTTGTCCCTGTGTGAGATGGCAGTAGGTGGTACCAGAAGACAGTAGACTGTCTTCAGGAGGCTTGTCCAGTTGGAGAGGGTATTGCAACTTTGACTTTTCCTCGCCCTAGCAAGCATCCATGGCTGATGAGTTCAGTAGGGCAGTGAGAGCTTCTCCAGACCATCATTCTCCTCTGAGATGTGCTGTTGGTGGAAAATTATGATGTCCCATCCCTGGAAGTGTTCAAGGCCAGGCTGGACAGGGCTTGGAGCAACTTGGTCTAGTGGAAGGTGTCCTTGCCCATGGCAGGGGATTGGACTAGGAGATCTTCAAAGGTTCCCTTCCAACCCAAACCTTTCTATGATGGTATGAGAAATTCACATCCCACTAAGATGAAAGGGTGTCACTCCTCTCAGTCCTGCCCTGGCTTGTTTGACCTTGCAGCCTTGCCTTTTTCTTTCCCAGTGAAGACTGTTATTGAGGGTTTCTTCTGTCATCTCTCCTTTTCCACCCACTTAAGTCTTTTCACATTTTCACAGCTCCCTTTTATCATCCTCAACATTTTGGCTTTCCTCTCACAAACAAATTGAAGGTGGAGAGTCTGAGGGAATAAAATAAAAATACACAGCAGTGTGAGCACCAGAAGTCTTATGGAGAGCTTAGGAGAAGCAGACCTGAGATGGACAGTGGAAGTCAGAGGTCCCAGGTAGTGGTGAGAGAAGCAGAGGGGCATCTGTCCTGCCGCTTGCAGTGACTTTTGTTATACCTGCAGATATTGCTGGTAGTGGAACCGTACAGGAGAAAGCAGAAGTAGTCCAAAGCATTTGACAAGAGGAGAACAGATGTGAGTAAACAAAGCAAGAAAGAGCAAAAGAAAAATGGAAAGATTTAAAACTGGCTGATGCAATAGCCCTCTTTTAGGTATCTTCAAAGCATGACTAGAAGTTTAGTCATTAGATCTGAGGTCTTGACCCTCCCACCAATTCACCTCCTTGGCATTTTTGGGTTTCTTAATGGATATATTTTATACTTAGTCAGTGTATGGTGTCTTCTTTTCTGTCTGATCTGCCACAACACTTGAGTTTGCTCATGCTCCTCAAACAAAAACATACAGCTGAATCAAAGAGTTTCCCCTCCCTGCAGCATCTCCCAAACTGGAATATCAGTGGGTCTTGCTGGGCTTATGACTGCAGTTGAACAGAAATGCAGACAGGCATGATGGTCATCACCTGCTGGATTTTAAGGAGGAGTTTTAGTTTGCCTCACTGCATTGTAAAAGCTAACTAAGTACGCTTTGTGCTTAAAAAGTGCGGAACTGGTATGGCTGCCTGGGAGCTGTTAGGTCTGCCTTTTCACACCATACCTTCCCTGAAATGTGTTATTTGGTGCATGTCTGGAAGATGGGGTTGCTGTTTGTCCATTATTGGCATTAATGTGACTGGAGAATTTGCTCTGCAGCTACAGGCCAGCACTCCAGGTTTGTTCTTTAATCCATGTATTTGAGATATGCAAGATATAATGCAAGTACATAAGAACATAACGTAAGAAGGAAGTGGCTGTTGGAGTGGGTCCAGATATGGCCACAAAGATGCTCCGAGAGCTGGAGCACCTCGGCCATGGAGACAGGCTGAGAGAGCTGGGCTTGTTCAGCCTGGAGAAGAGAAGGCTCCTTAAGGGGAGAACTTAGAGCAGCTTCCAGTGCCTAAAGGGGCCAACAAGAAAGCTGGAAATGGGCTTTTGACAGGGGCCTGTAGGGACAGGACAAAGGGGAATGGCTTTAAC
>WYDI02032099.1:0-23817 GCA_009867235.2 Psittacus erithacus
GGACACAGGGGCTTGGAGCAAGCTGCTCTAGTGGAAGGTGTCCCTGCCCGTGGCAGGGGGTTAGAACTGAGTGAGCTCTAAGGTCCTTTCAACCTAAACAAATCTGGGATTCTATGATTCTATGCAGAAGCATGGATGGCTTCATGGGATTAGATGCAATGTCAGGGTTGGATATTTCATAAGACATTGCACTGAGCTGCAAAATACGAGCACGAAGAACTGGAAGGGAGCCCCAAGCCACTCTGGTCTTCATGGGGACATGCCATACCCCATCCCAAATAATGCCACAGGGCCACCTGAAGACAAATGCGAAGCAGTAACTGCTTAACTAGTTAAATACTTGAACAGAAACCTAGCAGAAATAAGAAGAGGTGGTAAAGAAACCTGTGCCTTGCTGGCTGTGCAGCTCTGAGGTACGCTCTTGGCCTTGTGCACAGGCTGTTCAGTGTTGTGCCACACTTTGCTTCACCCTGCTTGCCCAGAGAACAAAACCCCTCCCAGAGGTATCCCTCAGCCAGGGATGGTAACGCAGCGCCAAGGCAGGAGCTATTAGTGACAGACTCATTTGCTGTTGTCATTCACATGGAGCTGGGACAACTCCACTCCAGCAACACACAAGGTGCAAAAAGAAGTTATGTGTAAAATAAAATAATGACAAATGTACAAGTCACTGTGAAAGGAAATGTTTCTCTCAGTGGTACCATGTACTTGCATAACGCACCTTCATACACACATGCCACTTCCAAGGGGGCTGTGCCAGAGCCTGCCTTTACTCACTCCGTTTCTCACACATCACTACGGCTTTTTTAACAAGCACAATTCTGCTGTGTTCTGCAGTTTCCCAGATACAATAAAATCTCTTCGTGAAAACAGGCCATCATTACTCTCTGTTCTTTTAGGAAGGAAGGGATTCTCCCTTAAATTGTATAGACTCCCTCCACGTGCACACACAAGCATGCAGAGCAGAGCCAAAGCATAGCAACCTCCACCTCTGCTGCAGTCATCTGCCAAACATGGCTATTTACAAAAGCATTTTGGAGCAAGTGAGTAACATGTTTGTAAGTTAGAAAAGCAAGTAAAAGCATCATAGAGCAGTTTCTGGTCAGACCTCCAGACCTGCTGTCCTCCCCTTCTCAAGAAAAAGGATATGCTGAGACTGGCCAAAAAATAATCTGGGTTAGTTGAATCTTGAATTAGTTTTCAGAAGACTTTAAATACCCTGTCTCCTTTAGCAAGAATGTTGCGACCAGCTCCCTGAGCACGTTATTGTAATGAACTGCATTTCTGAAAAGATACTTTTGTTATAAATATTATCTCAAAATCTATGCAATTAAACCAAAATTGGAATAGTTAACTCGGATTCTGTTCCTGGCCTCAGGCCTTCAGCAAAGCTATTAACGTTTTGGCATATTACAGCTACATTTTCCAGCACTTTAAAATGAAATTTGCTTCCCCCTGTTTCTGTGGTAGGTCAGGATCCCCAAATAAAGCTCCTAGCTGCTTCTGCAGGCAGCCAACATGGGAACTTCTTATTTAAACCATCCTCAGTTCTCCTTGAATGGTGTTTCCCTGCAGAGGAAATCTGTTATGCAGCCCCCGACATGATATTCCCTGGATTAAACAGCTCTCCATGACCAAAACTTCAGGAACCTCAGATGCAGAGAAAACAATGAAATGGCCAAGATACAAAGTGCTGCCAGATGCACATTCCTGCGCCCTCCCTCCTAATCTCTCTCAGGCGTGGGGAATGAAACTGCTGTGGCCTGTAGCTTGCAGTAAAACACACTCAGACCCACATGAGTTTTTACTTTTGCTGTTGCTACAATTCTAAATGAATGAGCAAGCAACAATCAACCACGGGACGAAGGACATCCCCATACCTTGGCAAGGATGAAGGAGGCTGCTGGAGCCTCCACACAGAGCCAAGGCTCAATCAAGACCCCAGCCTGCAGTGAGACAGACAGACAGGACAGGCAGCCACCAGAGCATGAGTGGGTACTGGTCCAGCAGTGGAGCTGGAGTGATGGCAAGTAGGAGGCCATGTGCCCACCCCTGCTGGGGAGACAAGGTACAATGTATGGCACTGCCTTTGTATCCCCACAGAGGACTGAGATGTCACTAAAGAAAATCCTCCTTTTCTACCAGGCTTGACAATCCTGGAGGATGCTCAGGCAGGACACGCTGAGCATGACCACAAGCATCTGTGTCTGGCTGCCTTGACTGCTGCCACAGGAAGGCCTGGACAACCACGGCAGCATTGCCTGCTGGCAGCAGAGTACGCTACATTAATTTACAAACTTCTTCCCATTATAGGAATGGGAAAAAAGGGGCAAATGTGACATACAGGTAATGCAGCACCATCAGCTACTTCTGAAGATGAGCCTTGGTGGGCACAGCAGCAGACACTCTGTGAGTGCCACGCACTCCCATTTCCCCTCTGCAGCTTCTGCTGCTCCCAGGAAGGACCAAGCTGTTTCGCATTGATCCTGGCAGTATGAAGTACTCTCTGGAGCTGCTGTCCCCTCCCTGGCACTCCTGCACAGGGGCTCCATTCCTCATTTTGGCCTTCCTAATCTGGAAGAGGATCCCCATGTCTCTCTCCCAGATGCCACCTCCCCTCGACTCTAAAGTGAGAAGTGATTTCAATAGGCTGGGCAGTTCCTTGATAAGGTGGATGCCTCTTATCTCTGACATACTACGGCTGACAGGAAGGGGTTTGTTCATGTTTGCTCTCTAACTAGCAGCATACCCTTGAGCACCTGAAAAACCTCTGTTTCTTGTCCTTGCAGCGACTGCTCCCAGCCCTCAGCACGCTACAGGGAGCTCGGCTCTCATTTCACCGCTTCATGTCTTTTTAATGAAACACCACCATACAAACATTTTATCTCAGAAGAATATCCAGGTCACCACACTGGCGCAGTGAAATTCATTTAGTCCTGAGATGGCCCATATACAGCAACACCATTTCAGCCAGCACACTGCAGACAGTGCGAAGGATGCAGAGACAAGGGATGACACAGGCAGGCCTCAAGAAATGTGCTGGGAGACAGATGTTATGGCAGGGGGACTCATCTGTTGGAGGTGGTCAGCTATAGGCAAGACAGACGCATGCAGCAAAGTGGAATGGGCAGAAACACAGACATGAAATAGATACTCAGCTTGGAAAACTTCAAGTACAAGAAAACAGCCCCTGAAACACAATGGGAGGGAAATCCCTGCAAACAGTCATTGATCAATTTTAATTCACCCCCCGCAGTATCAGAGCGTCCTCAGAAGAACACAGTGAGTGTCACTGGGTCACCTCCTCCTGCTCTCTTTTCCTGGTCACTCTCCTGCCCCACTAACACTGGTTTAGAGGAAATGAATAAACTGCCCATTTTAAAACAGCCATGCCTCCCTTCTAGACCCTCCATTCTCTTCTGGACTTTACTGGACTTCAGACTCCTGATTGCATCAGAACAGCCACTTGAACTCTAGTTCTTAGAAAAATGACTGAATAGATTATTTAACAACTTTCAAGGACCCTGGGCAGACAACAAGGATGTGATTAAAAGCCTACACCATCGCATCATAGATAGATCTGTTGAACCAATCTGCGTGCGACTGAACACTAGCCCCAAGGTGGAAGTGGGGCTGTAGGTGTCAGCAGTGGTACACCCCTCCTGGAGAGACAAACATCTTCCTGGGAAGGGAAACAAGAGAGCAGCCTGAGAGATATGGACCTCAGCAGCAGCTTGGTGGCAAGTTTTGAGCCTCCCTCCTTAAGATTCAAACAAACTGGTTAGTCCAGAGAGGAGGAAAAACCAGAGATCTAGGAAAAACACCCTGAAAGGAAAGAGGAAAAGCTGTTTACTACAGAGCCCGAATGAGTGAGAGGGGAGTACCTCAGATACTTCAACAAGCTGATGAAAAGAGAAAAGAGATGGTTTATTTTCCTATCCATCACAGGTGGGATAAAAACGGATTTAAATTGCAGGAAAGAAGGTTCAGGATAGAGGTGATCTTGAAGCCATGGTGTATCTTGGACTTAAGAACAGGCCAGATAACTGTTCATAAGAAATGATGTAGGTATTATTGAGCCTTTCTTGGAGGAGAGGAGTGAGCCTATGACAATATGAGGATACACACGCGTACCCTAGGCATTTGTTTGCCATAGAACCATAGATCATAAGATCACACTATGCTGACATTCCCTCATGTGGCTTGGAATAGACACACTTGATATGAGACTGGAAATATCATTTAAGGTATGACATCATGTATTAGAAAGAAAAGAATAATATAAGAAAATGCTACTTAGCAAAGGTCAACAGTTGGAGCTGAAAGTTAAGAACTGGGGTGGGGACTATGTCATCTTTCTGATGGTATTCACAACCTAATCTTTAACAATATTATCACAGATCATTTTCTTCCACAGGCCCCTGATGCTTGAGTTATGTGATTACTCAGAAACTGCTTAACTCCTACCTCATTTCCATCCTCTGGAGGGAAATATATTATGAGGGTAACAGAGTCAGTTGTAAAAGCAACAATTAAGATGACCACAATTGGGAATAGAGCCCTGGAGACCACTGTGACGTGGGTTTTACTTCTCCTTGATCCTGGTGTTTAAGAACAAATATGAGTCATTTTACTACCACCAGCTAAACCAGTGGTATCTCCTTGCAGGCACCCGTTTTCAAAGGGTTGTGGAAGGCCTGGGTTCAGGTTTGTTCATCAGTCATTTCTCAGCTCAGTCGTGTTTGTTCCCCTTACATTCAAACAGCTCCCTATCCATAAGCCAAGTGCCAGAGAACCTTTCCAGCCCACTCTGAATCATGGAGCCAGACAACCTTCTGAACTGATCCAGAAGGGCCTTTAAAAATGCCAGTAAAAAAATGAATGCGCTTGAGTGAGAGACACAGGGTCATTGTTTTTGAGAAGACCTGGTAAAAATTAGTCAGAGGCTGACAGGCTCCCAGATCCTGTGCTGTATTATTCCAAGGATTCTGCAGATCAATGACCTTGGATTAGTACTAAGCATGCGGGGCAGAATAGTCTGCAAAACCCTCGGGCACTGCAGCACACTCATGCTCGGCACATCTGAGGGTTTCTGTGAGTGGCTGAACTACAGAGCTGCCCATGTCCGCCTCCAGCCCAGCACTCAGCAAAGGCAGCATCCTGGAGACATTCAAGGCCAGGCTGGACGTGACTCTTGACGACATGAAGATGTCCCTGCTCATTGCAGGGGGGTCGGAACTAGGTGAGCTTTGAAGGTCCCTTCCAACCCAAACTATTCTATGATCCTGCAGACTGTGCTCACATCACCCTCCTCTTCAAAGCCTGTGGCACTGCCTCTGGTCTCATATCATTACCTGAACATCATTACCTCAAAGAGGCACAGAGAAATAATTCCTACACTATCAACCCTCTCTACCTGAACCACTGGGAACTTCTACATGTGAACCACAGCAGTATTTGCAATGGAGGTATTTCCAGGCCTGCGACTGCAAAAAACCCTGAACCCAGGCAAGGCAAGGAAGTTCTGTGGAGTCTGCCAATTATATCACTGCTTAGACGGGATTCTTAAGGCTATGGGATTTTTAATTCCTGTGTTTTGGTGAAAAAGGGCAGAATTCTAATTTCAATACAGACTTGGTGTGAAAATAAACAGACAGAATCTCCTCATAGCAAGATGCTGCCCTGTGGGGAGCAGAACAGAATATTGCAGCACTTTTGGTACAGCTAACCCAGGAGTCATGGAACTGCTCCCTTTAAAATACCCAAACCCCAGGCTCCTAAGCAGTACCCTCTGTCAGGAGCCTGCCCTGCTCAGGGCACCTCACTGTCCCACCTCCCTCCTGAAACTTCCTACAAAGCCAAGGCCAACCTCCCAGTGACATCTGTGGGGCTGCACCCAGCTGCCTCAATACTCGTGCGGGGCTCGGAGAGCCACGGGCAGGAACAGAAAGCATTTAGTTCTTGGAAAATGTTTTAATTCAAACCCAAGGGCCACTTTCTGGCTTGTAAGAAAAAAACGTATTTGCACCTTCCTGTTCTGCTGCACCAGCCTCGGTGATGGAGGAAGGAACGGGGAGCCTGAGCACAGCTTTGCATTTGCAGGCAGGTCCCACCCTCCTCCTGGACACCAAACACCAGCTTTGGCCTCATGCCTAGGGAAGAAGCAGGAGGATGCAGAACAGATGCTGAATTCAACTTACAGATTGATCACAACACCCCCAGGCTCCTGCTCTCCGAGTTAGAGAGAGGAAGAACAGTTTGGCAAGACATGAAAACTACATTTCAGTGTAGCTGCATGTGGAGGCTGCCATACGGCCTGTTTAGAGAGCAAGTACAGAGCAGCGCTCCTCTGCAGAGCTGCTCAGTGCTCCTACCTCCATTCAGCGCTGCAGACTCCACCTGAGTGAACACAGGTGCCCACAGTTGAGCTGGGGAGAAACACAGGACCCAGCTCCTTCAGCCTGGACATCTGAAAAAGCATCAGGAGAGTCTGACTTCAGAAGCATCTCTTCCTTAGTTGGCTATAAAGGAATCTGAGTGTTTTGTCCCTCTGAAGTAAAGATGAACTTGTTCTTCACTGTCCGCATGTTGGACTGAGAAGTTTCTGCTCCAGGACTGTCCATACTGGACCATCACAGAAGAAACAATCCTTGAAGCTTATGACAAACCTGCTATCCCTCTGGGCATCCCATGCTATCTAAGTGCCCACAGGCAGCCTTTCCAGGGGCAGGAGGATGTTCACCGCACAGCCTGGCAGCTAACACACTCCCTGAGGAGTGCAGAAGTGTGTGCTTGACTCCACGCAAAGTTAAGAGGAAACTGAAGCCACTTCCTGCACTCAAGCTGCTGGCTGCTGCAGGGGGTTGGTGGTTAACAGCCTTCTCTCCCTGTAGCTTTCAGCTGGTGGACATCAGGCACATAGAACCCTCCTGAACAGCCCCATGCCAGGCACTGCAGCTGCCAGGAGTCCTCCTCGGTCACAGCAGCCCTCAGACTTGGCCTTCACTGGTGAGCTTTGGGCAGCTCCTGCCAAGCATAAACCAACTCTCAGTCCCCTTTGGAGAAATCAGCATCTCTGCATCTGCTGTACAAAAGGGCCGAATGTCTGTCAGACAGCGGAGATAACCTGCTGAAGCAGCACATCTACACCTTAGTGATGAGGTGGAGGCCAGGCTCTGGTCCCATCTGTAATGCTTTGTGGTCTGTGTGCTCAAAATGCTTCACCCCTCACAGTCCCAATCCCAGACAGGCAAGGGACGGGTTCAGCATCCCTGGAGACCCAACTACTGCAACCACAGGGTAGAATACCACGGGAGGCATTGAGATGCCTCACAGCAGGGTTTTGCTCCCATCCCCACTTCGAGCAGGTTCTCATGCTCAGTGGCCCTGGAAGCTTACCCAGCAGAGAAGCCACCCCAAGAAAACAGCAAGTCCCCTGCTGCAGAGAGCTGGACCAGTTGGCGGAGGGAGGCTCAACAGGGTCATCAAGGGAATGCTGCTGGATGCAGACGGGCTTACAGAGACAGAGAAGGAGTGAAGGGGAATCCAGACTGGTCAGCTATCCACTTTCACCTTAGGTCTTCACCTGTCATAGCCTAAACATCCTTCACATTGCTCTAAATATTGCTGTGCCCATTGCTGAACTGAAACAGCGAAAGCTCACAGGCAACCTGAGATCAGCAGGACCTGTGTGCCTGTGACATGTACATGCCACCTTCCTGTGCAGCCCCCCCAGACAAGTGTCTGTCTACCCAGCCTTCACCCATGCTTCAGAGGGTGTCAGTAGGGCAGTGCTCCTCCTGCCACAGCAGCTCGGTGTTGTCCATCCCAAGTGCCTGTAATCAGTTGGATTAAGGGAGAAAAGTTATTCTGACAACAGAAGGAATTTCCCTAGTGAATCCTGCAGAGCTGCAGGATCTCACCCTGTGAAGAAAAACAAAACCTGCTTTATATGAGGGAAATCTGGGAGACTACCCTGGCTTTGGCCTGACTCTAGTAGTCATCCTGCACACTTCAATGTATTCAATCTGTGTCTAATTAGTCATACGCTACTACACCATGGCAACACACTTCATGTTATTGTTCTTCAGAATAATATTGTTTAAAAATATAGAGAGCTCTAACGTCGCTGGAACTCGTGGTTGTTGTTCCTCAGACCATGCTCCTGAGAGAGGGAATCTCTGGAGCTGAAAGCCGTTCTCTCAGCATGCTCTGAGCAAAAATAATGAATGTGACATTTCATGATCTCCTCTGAAAGAGAAAAGTCTTTAGACAGGAAACAGGGCTGAAATCAAAATTAGTGTTACAGGAACAGCTTTCAGATCTGGCTTGCTCTTTTCTGGGGTGATATATTTAACTCCTTCCAGTGAAGAAATTGCCTTCCTCCTTCTGAAGCTCAAGCCAAGCAGACACAGGAGAAAAGGAGCCAACACTGAAGAATTTATAAATGTATGTATTTTATGTATTTATAAATTTCTCACCTTGAGGATAAAACATGGAAGCTGTCAAGGAAGACACCATAAATAAAGGAAAAAGCTTACAACAGAGGAAACAATTGTGTCCTATGTTGCAATAATAGATGACACAATTCTGCCCCTTGGAAATATTCTGTTAAGGCAACTGAGGCAGTAACACATTACACGACAGACACATTTGCTGCTCCCGGCAGAGTAGAACAAGACGTCTCAGGTGTACAGGCTCTATCGAAGGCCAAGCTGTAATCTTGTTAAAATAAAAGTACTTTTAAGGAATTCAGATGCACTGCATTTCAAGCCATAAGAATCATAGAATCACTGAATGGTTTGGGTTGGAGGGGATCGTAACATCATCCAATTCCAACCCTCTGCCACAGGCAGGGACACCTTCCACTAGAGCAGCTTGCTCCAAGCCCCTGTGTCCAACCTGGCCTTGAACACTGCCAGGGATGGGGCAGCCAAAGCTTCTCTGGGCACCCTGAGCAGAGGGCTCAGCAGTGTGGCTCTAACAGCATTGCATACATTAGGGACACACACCCACACCCACAGAGCACTAATCAGTGCTAACAGGCATTTTGCTTGCATATTCTGATCCTAGAGTCACCAGAGAGCCATTTCCAGAGATCCACATCTTGTCCAGCTAAAAGCCATTCCATTCCGTGCAGCCAGCTTCATTCTGTGTTACAAAAATCACTGTCTTTCAGCTGTAAGTGCAGAGTCCAAGAGCTGCTGCTCTGCACAAGACACAGTGCGTGGCACTCTGACCAGCCCTGCTCATCAGCACCAGCACCTCTTGCATCCTGCCAAAACACTGAAAGCCGTAAGAACAAGCCTATATACCACCAGCTCAGAAGACGGGATAAGACCCATTGGCTGTGAGACCCTGAACGTAATGCAAAGTCCACTGAGGTCAACTGAGGGAAAACTGGTGAAGCAGAAGACCCCTTCCAACCAATGCTGTGGCAGCACACAGCTGCTGCCCAGGCCAGCCTGGCTTTTCATGCAACCCATCTCCATGCAACCCATCTGCAGGCAAAACAGCACCCTGCTGGCCCAGGAGTGCCACGATGTGGGCAGCTTCCCATGTGATATCCATGCAAATGCTTCCTTCCCCTTTCATGTGCTTCTTGGGGTTGGTGGTCTTTATCTGTGGGTTCCCTGTCCATGGAGCTCCAATGTGGCCAGAAGACCTCTTGTCCTGCTCCAGCAGATTCCCATCTCTGAGATGTGACAGGTTCCACCTCAAAACTGACAAGACGCCAGACTGGGTATCATTAATGAGAGATAAGCTGGAAGGTACACTGTTCTATCCTGCTTCCCACAGCGACAAGGCAGGCAGCACACTGGACAGTGCAGAGCAACCACCACAGTGAATATCCTGGGAACAGTGATTTGCACCAGCTCTCCTCCTCAGCACATCAGCACAGCCAGCAAGATGCACATCAGAATTTGCTATGGTTCCATCCGTGAACTGAATTAGAGCCCATGAACGTATCTCTGGCCAGCACTGAAAAAAAGCTTTTTTCCTCACCAAAGATCCATATTCAGATGTGGTAAATTGTGTTGACCAAGAGCAGAGGAGGAAGCAGGAGTGGTGACTCCAGCAAATCCCAAGGCAATGCAGCTGAGATAGGAACTGGGTACGGGGGCTTACTGACTCCGCTTCATTTAAAAATTATTTTCCAAAAGGACCCATAGCTAATTTAAACATTATTTCTTTTTGGAAATACCTGAAGTTCCATTCTTCATTTCCTAACAGACTGAGGCTCAGTTACAGTCTTCATTTGGTGCCAGTCATCACTGTGATAATCAGCAGTTCACAGTGCCATGAGACAAGTCAGGCTCTCCTCTAAATCTTGCTATTGAAAGTGATTACTTGGCCCTGGGTAATGAATTAGTCCTATTATACAGCAGCTGGCACAGGAGAAGCAAATCTGCTGCTCAGGCAGCTCATTCCATGGGCAGGGCTGGAACTGCTCAGCTGTGTGCTGCACACAAAGCCCTCAGCAGGATTTTCAAGCTGAATTCTGCAGACAGTACACACAATTCTGTGGGACTGCAAAACGCACTACATCCACAAAGTGTTTCTGGTTATTCCTTTCCGAGTTAAGCCTTTGCCCACCCCTTGGCAATATAATTCCTCTTCTGTGCAATTTCTGCATGGCACTTTGCCAAATCGGATCAAATTCAAACTATGTTAATTCCTCATTCTCTGACACCTCTGGCAAACTCTGTCACTCCAAATCTCCATTTCTCTCCTCTAAACTCCTCCATACTAATTACTCCTTCTCCCCTGCAACCAGACCCTTGCCAGCTCTTGATGCTGCCTCTTGTATGGCCAAGCCTCACTTTTGCAGCGACTGAAACTACTCGTCATGCACCAGCTTGTCATTGTAGGTTTGGCTTTGTGGCTTTGTGGCACATGGCTCGAGGAGGAGCATGTGGGCGCACAGCAACTGCTGGGGTTGGTCTTGGAAACATGAATAAAGTGCTAAAGAAGTGAATTAGAAAAGATCAGGAAAACAAAGCAGATCCATCCTGCCAATTTAAAAGAACATTCTGAAAGTTCTTATAGATTACCAGAGCTAAAAAAAAAGGCAGAATGACAGGATACACTCATAGCAATGTTACAGCCATGGCGGCATAAACCTATGTGTTAGATGCTCTTGGGAGTGCTGGCATCGTCTGCTAGACTAACTCTCACAAGCATGCTTGTGAAAACATTAACTCCTTTCTGTGAAGACTTTAAAAAGAAGCAGACAAGGAGTGTGAAAACTACTGTGTAAAATGAAACATTGCTAAGCCAGAGAGCAAAGAGGAGAAACAAAGAGTTTTTCTTGCTCAAGGCAAAAGTCAACCACAAAGGCTTGTTGTCGCTGCTCACTCCTCAAGCAATGCAAGAAAATGAGCGTGAGAAGTGTGCTGTAAATATATGCAAGTCATACATGAATTTTTATGGAAGTAATTTATGAATCCTAAGCCTGAAGAGCTTCAGTAAGTCCTCATTGAATAGACAATATCACAGCAAGTAACTTGCACTAATGATAAATACAATATACGACATACAGACATAATAACTGGAATCCTACAGGTATTTTTCATAGAATCATAGACTGGGTGGGGTTGGATAGGACCTTAAGATCGTCCAGTTACAATCCCTCTGCCACGGGCAGGGACGCCTCACCCTAGCGCATGTCACCCAAGGCTCCGTCCAACCTGGCCTTGAACACTGGATGGGCCATTTACCACTTCTCTGGGCATCCTGTGCTAGCGCCTCAGCACCCTCAGAGTAAAGAACTTTTTCCTTATAGCTAACCTGAACTTCCCTTGTTTTAATTTGAACCCATCACCCCCTGTCCCATCACTACAGTCTCTGATGAAGAGTCCTTCCCCAGCATCCTTGTAGCTGAGGTCTCCACGCAGCTTCTGTTCTCCAGGTCTTCACAAGACTTTTTATTTATCTTTTACTAAGCTTTTTTCCACTGCATGGAATACCAGCTGACAGGGCAGAAGAGAGAGGTGCAGAACTGATCAGCGTGGACACATGAAGTGATAGCACACCAAACAGTTAATGTTGAAATTCTTTTCTTCCTAGCATATACCCTGGGAAGCGCAGCAGCAGAGGTGCAGAGGGCAATCACAACCTGCCACAGAGCTGGGAAAGCCCTGGGAGATCTGCGCAGTAAATAAACTCACTGTTCAGACCAACACTGGAAGACCACAGTGCTTTTGATGCCAGCACCACAGTGGGAGTGCCTGTGGCTCAAGAACAGTCTGGACAGTCTACTCTTTCTAACTAACATGGAAGAAGTGCATCCATGGCATCACCCTTCTGGAATTTGCCAGCCAAAAAGTAAACCACATCTGTGCTAGGCTAATGCTTTGTGGTCCAGGCAAGCAGCCTGTGGGAAAGGTAGGGAGCTGGTTGAGTGGCTGCACCCCAAGTTACTTTTCCAGATGGTGACCTGTCACTAGTGGAGT
Source organism: Psittacus erithacus (assembly GCA_009867235.2). Lineage (NCBI taxonomy): Eukaryota > Metazoa > Chordata > Aves > Psittaciformes > Psittacidae > Psittacus > Psittacus erithacus. Next base: position 12,456 of record WYDI02032099.1, read on the forward strand.
CCCCCAGGGATTGATACTCAGCCAAACACTGTTCAATGTCTTCATAAATGATCTGGAAGATGGGACCAAGTTTGCCAATGATACCAGACTGAGTGTGGAAGTGGACATGTGGAAGGGAGAGCCACGCTGCAGGAAGACAGGGTAGGCTGTAAGGGTGGGCTGACAAGAACCATATGAACTTCAACAGGGATGAGTGTAAGGTCTTGCACCTGGGTAAACCCAGTACAAGAGTGCAACACAGGCTGGGGGGCAGCTCCCTGGAAAGGGGCCTAGGGGTCCTGGTGGACAAGCTCAACAGGAGCAAAGAATGTGCTGTTGCAGCAAAGAAAGCCAATAGGGTACTGGGGAACACCAACAAGGGCATCACCAGCAGAGATAAAGACATCACTGTCCACTTTACTCAGCTCTTTTCAGGCCACACCTGGAATACTGTGTTCAGTTTTGGTCCCTGCTATACAAAAAAGATGTGGATGGGCTGGAGAGGGTCTAGAGAAGGAACACAAAGATAGTCCAAGGACTGGGAAGCCATGTGAGGAAAGGCTGAGGGAACTGGGTTTGTTCAGTCCTGAGAAAACAAAGCTCAGGTGAGACCTTACCACTCTGTTCCACTATTTCAAGGGTGTCTACAAAGAGGATGGAGGCTCCCTTTTTACAAGGACTTACATTGAAAAGACAAGGGGTAATGAGTACAAATTAATCCTGGTGAAATTCTGGTTGGACACATGAAGAAAATTTCTACAATGAGAGCAATCAGCTATGGGAATAATCTCCCCAGGGAAGTGATGGATTCCCCAGTGTTAGATGCTTTTAAGATTCAGCTGGACGGGGTGCTGGGACTTCTAATCTAAAATGTGCTTTTGCCACGAAAGGTTGGACCACGTGATCCTTGAGGTCCCTTCCACCCTGGTACTCTGTGATTCAAAGTACCACCGCAGGCACAGTATTCCAGCAAGTATGTAGCCCATGGAGCATCTCCTGCTCTCACCCTCAACCAAAACAAGTGCACTTCTGCTGGTACGGCAGGTATGTGAGGGGCTCTTGCTGGCCCAGCCGTCTCCCATACCTGACCCCATGCTGCATGGTGCAAATCTGGAGAGCTGATAGCCCAGTTTTCCTGCCACATACCAACCCTTAGCATGAGGGCCTCTTAATAAGTAATGTTTTACACAGTGGCATGACATAAAGAATTCCGGCTACACTAAAGCATACTTATATTTTTCAAGACAAACACTTGTTGAAGCACTCTAGTCTTGAAAAACAGTGGCTGAACAAACTGTTGCTCTTGATTTGATGCTGTTCTGCACTTTTGAGTGGATCATACCAATAAAAAGGGGTGTGACATGTAATTAAATATAGCCAGCGACACTTTACACTGACGTAAACTGATGACAGTGTGCAGAGCACAGAGTGAGGACCATCAAGTCCATTATGCTTTCTTCAGATATCCCCAGATCCTCTTTCCCTGCCTGTAAATGTGGAACCATGCATGGTTACTGGAAATGTGCACAGCAGGTAGCAGCCACCACCACACAGCCCAGGCTTTTGGGATGCTTCCAGCAAATCTGCCATGTGTGCACAGTAAGTGAGGCACATCCCTTAAGTGCTGGATTCCTGAGAAAAAAAATGCAAAGAATAAGTGCTCCAGGGAAGTGTCAGAAATCAAAGACAGAAATATCGGTGCCTTATGTCAAATATTCCAAGAGACAAGTTAGCTCAGCAGGCTGGCTCCCATGCTCTTCCCATGGCGGCAACAGCATGAACACATGCAACAGAAGAAATAGCACACTTGCTGCCCTGAGCTGTAGCGTGGCCAGTGAAAACAACTTCAACAGTCCCAAATGTTTCCAAAGATACGAACAGCAATGCTGCAGCACCACATACTTGCTCCTGTTATTGTGGGACTTCTCCAAAAGATGAATGCAATCTTTGGGATTGCACTTTATGTTAGTTGTCAGTAAAATAGTGAAAACAAGTCCTGAGTGTATACTTAGACGTTTAAGATTCTGGTAACACAGAACCAGAGTTTATTACTGATAATAATGTGCTCCATGGGACATAAGCAACCGTGCAAGATAAGGAATCATGGAGAATAAAACCAAGGTTTAATCTGCTTATTTAAATGACCACTTAATTCTACCTGGTCATTTATTATCACACTGGAAAAAGTGAAATATGTAGTGAAAACCAAACCCCACCAAATCTACCAGAATCTTTTGGTCTTGGTTTCAGAACTAAATTATCTCAACAAAAGAGTGTGAGATAACAAACTCCAAGGATGCAGAAGAACCTACTAAGAAAGCAAAGCACTGTTTCTGCATGCGGGAGGTACCAACGTATAAAGAGCCCAGGCTGCAGGTACTCACAGCCAGATACTTTCCACACACAGCCACTGGCTTCTTGGTACAGTCATCAAGAAAAGCTCTTGTTGCAATAGGTACCAACATCTCTCTTCCAAGTGTATGGTCCACATTATATGGCTCGAATGACAGCAGAGAGCAGCTCCAGGAGCTGTTCATCCAGCCCTCACAGTGGTAGCACATAGCACAGCCCTCACTGGCTTACTGCTTACTTCTGGCAAAATGTTTTGGAGCTTTTCTTGGTTAAGATACACTCCACCACTAATGAAGACAGAGAAATAGAAACTTTTTTTTTTCTCTGTAAAAATAGGGCTTCATCACAGTCTTGTTTCACATAAATGTTTGGAGTTGAATTTTGTCATTAAATGGAATTCTCCTTGCTCGTCAGCTGGCAGGTTCTAGTTTCTCCTTAAGCACTCTGTCTCCTTGGATCCTAATAGCTTACAACAAGATACAGTTTGGCACAGAAATCCTCTACACAATCTCTGGTATTAAAAAACAAATTACAGACAGCATAATTTCTATAAATTCCCTTCATACATTTTCTCTATGACTAACTAGGCACAAAGAATCATAGAATCATGGAATGGTTTGGGTTGGAAGGGACATTAAAGCTCATCCAGCTCCAACCCCTGCCACAGGCAGGACACCTTCCACTAGAGCAGCTTGCTCCAAGCCTCTGTGTCCAACCTGGCCTTGAACACTGCCAGGGATGGGGCAGCCACAGCTCCTCTGGGCACCCTATGCCAGCGCCTCAGCACCCTCACAGGGAAGAGCTTCTGCCTTAAGTTCAACCTAAATCTCCCCTGTTTAAGTTTGAAACCATTACACCTTTTCCTATCACTACAGTCCCTGATGAACGAAGCAGTTCATACCATGCCTCCTGCAGCCAAATGTGCTGCAATGTCCAGCCTCAGCCATTGGCACATTTCAATGTCCATGTGGCAGATGTCGTAGGTTGGCTTTGGTCAGGTGAGTTACCTCCTCCCCCACAGATATTACACACCAGTGGAAGTGATGTATAATACTGCCTGATGCCTGCAAAAATTACAAGGCAATTCTTTACTTCCAAAGTGCCTCCTGGCTCTGGTAAATCAAGCTGTGGAAAGCACAGACATGCTCAGTGGCAGCTCTCAGTCCTACTCAGTCCAGCTTGCTCAGTCAGATTCCAGAGCCACCTCCATCCATGCTGGAAGCACACACTGTGCTTCATACAGAGACTTACATCTGTGGGATGACTGAAGCTATAAAAAGTGCTGACAATTTGCAGCAAATCTGCATGTGTTGCTACTGCTGCTGCTTATATAAGTGATTTTGAGCTAACTGCAAACACAAACCGCTACGCCCAAAATAGATTTTCAAACAAACTGCTTGCAAACGTGACTGAGCGACACATCTCCCCACCCCTCTGAAAACCACTTGTCTAGGGAAGGCAGACGCAACAGCCAGTGTTTCCCCAGAGGGTCCTGTGCGAAGCACCACTTGGAGTACCTACCCCAGAGGTCTAACACCACCTCGTCTTCCTGAGACCTATGCTGCCTTGCACCAATAGTGTGTGACAAACTGGGACACTCCTGAGACTTGTCCCAAGCTGCTCTCTGGTCTGGAGCTGCGTAGATCTTTCTATATCTTGGTATTGTCATCCCAAGCACACTTGCTGCAAGTGGGGTGAGGAGGCACTCAGCCTTCAAGTGTCAAGAAATCCCTTGCTGTAGCACCCACGACATTCCATTTGCTCTATACCTATGCTCACCATCGTAATGCTGGCTTGAAGGACACCTCATCACCTGTGTCTGCATACATTCCTCTTTGCACTAGGCTGGGAAGGTCAATTGCTTAACCTGGGACTGCAACAGTCTGATACAGAAGGTCCCTGTAGGGCTCCACTCAAATGGTCAACAGGTCAAGCAAAATACAAAAGCATGAAGGAGGAAATGGTCAGAAGATACAGATGCTAGTCCCCGACTTCCAGGTCTCATGGCTGACATAGCCATAAATCATCAAAGGAGAGGTGAAGGTTGAAATTGATTGTGATCTTCTCAATGGGATATGGATCACAAGCAACAACACCCCTCTTTTCCCAAGCCCCTGAGTTTGCAGAAGTGATGCTTGCTCATAGATCAAGCTCAGTCAAGACAAAACCATACAAATTTGGTGTCAATGGATTCTCATGTTCAAGAAATACTGGTATGGGTCTGTTTCTCCAGTAACCTACTATCTCCAAGAGCACAGGACTATAGGAAACAGTACTTGGCTTCCCAGCACAAGGAAGACAAGGACATACTGGAGACAGTCCAGCAATGGGCCAAAATGATGATTAAGATATTGGAGCATCACACAAGGAACGGCTGAAAGAACTGGGACTGTTTAGCATCAAGAAAGCAGGCTTGAGAGGGGTGTTATCAATGTGTACGAAAAATGAGGGGGGACACAACACACAGTAAAAGAAGCAGAGACAAACTGTTCTTAGTGACATCCAGGGAAAGGATGAGATGTGATGGGCACAAATTAAAATACAGGAAATCCCTTTAAACACAACAGAAAACTGTGAGTGTAGTCAAACACCGGAACATTGCCCAGAAAGGCTGCGGAGTATCCACCATTGCATGTATTCAAAACCTGACCACACGTGGCCAGGAAAGCTGAACTAACTGATTTCCAGAGGTCCCTTCCAACCCAAGCTTTTCTGTGAATAAGGCAACAACAGCCTCCCCTACTGCGTCCAACCAGCCTGACCCTGGGGAGCCCATCTGGAACCCCATCGCAGAGCTAATACCCTCCCTTGTTCACTTTGCTCTCTGCTTCTGACAGCCTGTCTTTTGGTTTATGCTATCCCTTTTGCTCTATGACAACTGTATCCTCTCCAGAGCTCAGAAACATGTTTGTTTCTGTCTTATCCTTACCACACACTCTTCCAGTCCTTCTCCAGCTCTCATTGTTTCTATCACTGTCATTAGCAGGAAACTCCAACCTGTTCTCTTCTAACCCACCACTGTGGACTTGCAGCAACCACAGGAGCAGGAACCAAAGGATGCCAAACATCTTTACCTCTTTACCTCCCTATGTCTGTCTAGTCCCACATTTACCACAGTTTTGATCCTTTCCTTGATCTTCTGTGATGAATGAACTGAAACCACATTTTTGCTAGCAAGAGAACTCAGGAAGCAAAAGCAGCAATCCCTCGGGAGTGTCCATCTCTAGCACTGCAGTTCTTTTCCCCAAGTCACCTTGTGGTTTTCTCAGAGCTGTCCAACTCCACATTTGCCATTAAAACCTGCTCTGGTTAATCACCAGCCATAGCTACCACTCAGTGTGAGTGCAGTGAGGAGGAAGAGTCTGCCCTATCCGTAGCTCCTGGATGAACCAGCTAGAGCCATGTGGCAGCATGCAGATGATAGGCGCTGGCAGCTCCACAGCCCGCCTGCCTGTGAAGAGACAGACGCAGGTGCTGTTGGTGGAGCACAGTTCCTCCCAAGACAGAGACAGCATCAGGAACAGTCATTTCTCCTCCTTCTCCCAGCAGGAATCAGCACGGCGCAGACTGGCTGCTAAGCTAATTCTGCAAGGGTGGGAGAGCTTCCCTCTCAGCTGCTGCCCTTCATACCTTCCTCCCTTTCCTTTCAGCTCAGGACCAAAGCTCATTGCAGACTTCAGAGCAGCATTACAGGAGATTTCAGTGCTGGTGAATGTGAGGTTGTATGAATGAGAGATTTCAGCCTGCCTATCTATCCACGGTGGAAGGCTTAAGTTACAAAGGATTCAGAAGGTCATCTTCTTTTGGTAGCACGCAGCCACCTGACAAACTTTGTTGTGAGAAGCAAGGGTGTGTGCCATGCAGGACAAACCCTGCCAGGCCTGGCACACCTTGGACAATGTCATGAGCCACATTCAGTCACTGCTGGGGCAGAAAATGCAGCCAACTGCATTGTCCACCGGGAAAATGAGGTACAGGGCTCCAGAGAGAAGAGCACAGGCACCTGCTAGAGCAGATTGGTCATGGGAAAGGGAAGGCAGGACAGAGGGCAGGAATAACATCTTCCTCTTTCAACAGCAGCATGTAGTTAACTTCAGCTTGGAACATAACACTGAACCTTGCCAAAATCTGCAGGGCCAGGGCCACCCAAAGCCTATGTAAGAGCTAGTTGGTACTGAAAGAAGAATCATGTTCATGGCTCCATCCCCATTGTCATCACCTCCCTGATGCCAGCTTCACTGTCCGCATGGCTGGACAGGGACTTTGATTACAGAACAGAGAAGACAGTATTTCTGGCCAGGTGTCTTTCAGTTAGATAAGGTCCCTGAGCAAGCTAGCTGCATACCTGCACACAAGGGAAAGGCCACCTGCACAGAGCCAAGAGAGACACACACATATCTTACTTCTTCTCACACATCTATTCTATCGCCACATGTGCCATGTACCTGTGGTCCCATAGCTTTGGTTAAATTGGTTAATTAGCCCTCATTTGACATATTTGTTAACTCTGGCTCACAGTCTGTATTAGGCATGACCTCTGGAGAGAATGAAATCACGCCCGAGTGAACACCACTAGGCGCTTGCTGTCCTTCTTGCCTTCTTTCCAAGGGTTTGCTCAAGAGAAAGGAGGTTGATCTGTCTGGACAACTGGTCTGCAGAGACGTTTCCAGTGGTGCATGAACCAAGGGTCAGAAGAGCACATGTGGGGGGCTGCAGGCACCAATCTGAGCACAGTGGAACTCCTATAGGAAAAGAGTTTCCAAGAAGGAGATGATACGAGAGCAAAGTTACAATGCACGCAGAAATCTCCCACTGCCTTTGACAAGCAGAGTTTGTCCCATCTCATGATGCATTTTGCCTCAAACAGTTCCTAAATTCCTGGCTCAGTGTGTAAATATTTAGCAATACGTGAAACCACAAACATCCACATATCTCAGGAAATGATCTTGTAGGTGGCAAACCTGACAAACAAAAGGACTCCTACATTCTTAAACTATCCAAAAAATCCCAAGTGCTTCGGTGGTGCAGAAAAGTCCCTGGCTTCACACTTGTAGCACCAGATGGGTAAATTCTGCTTCCACTTCCCTGTCTTTCCAGGTAAGTATGAGAAACACAAACTCAATGGAAACATCACAGCTTTTTTAATTCACTTGGACTAGAGAAACCAAAAGGCAATGCCAGATCTATTAGGCCAAATATCCTTTTGCACAGAACCCTTCGCTCACAGAACATGGCTCTATGTGGTGGGCCTGGTTCTGCTCAGGGCTATGTTTCCTGCCACTCTGCATTCCCCAGAGGCTGTGCATGGAAAATCTGGAGCAGGTAGTGCGTGTCTTGCATGTAAGCACAGCAGGTTGCCTGATTCCCCTTAGAATCCTGGAAGACAAACACAGGCTGACACATGAAACTCTGCACTGCTAACCACTTCAGCCCAGTCACTACAGGGACACTGGGAGATGGTTCCCATACACACATCCCAGGTTAAGTTCCAAATGTCACCAGGCCATGGTCAGCGAGGGAATGACTGATGGGCTCACAGCAGGTTCTTGCTTTGGTGCATGAGATGTTTCATATCTCACTTTCAGAAATGCAGAGGTTGTGAAGGCACTCCTCGTGGACATCTATTTTATACTTGCATTGTGTCTTGTCTGCATAGGAGAGATAGTAAGCAAGTTCAGACCCAGCAGTCCTGAGGGGGGAATACAGCTGCTGCCATAGCTGTCATGGCCCTGAAAAGACCTGAAGCAAACAGAGCTCCTCAGCATCCTGACAGAAGGTCAGGCAAAAGGCAGAGTCTGGGCAGTGATTTTGCTTTTTGAGTCTGGGCATCTGATTGCGCCTCTGCTGGGGCTCTCTTGGGCAATGCCACACATAGTGCAGCAAGGTACCTCTAGCCAGCTGGGGAACTACCTGAGTTACTTCTTCCACAGTGTGAAGCCAAAAGATGTTCAATGAAAGGAAATGAGAGAGAGAGGGAAGAGAGGGCAGAAAGAAAAAGGAGGAACTTGCCCAGCATCTGGCCCACATGTACGACTGAACCCTCAACCAGATTTCTGCTGCTGTTTAGCACACACAAGTGTCCAGAGGAGCCCGCAGCTCGCTGTGCAGCCTGAACCCTGACACTGAGGCTGAGGGTACCAAAGGCTCCTGCTGCCGGAGCAGGGCCGGGCTGGCTGCTCCTTCCCCGAGTGCCGCACGCCGGTACAAACACCCAGCACACTCCAGCGCTGGGGGGGCCGGGGCAGGCAGAGCGATGCCGAGGTGTGTCCCCGACAGCACCGCCGGTGCGCAGCCGAGCGTTTCCCACAGCGCCGCTGGCACCCACGGGCGCCGGTGGCACCCGGCTGCCGGCCAGCCCCGGACCGTGCCCGGCCGGTGGAGCACGGAGCCCTCCGGGATGGGCGCTGCCCCCGCCGCGTCCCGGACCGGTCCCGAGCTCCCCCCCTCCCCGCGGTTCCTGCCGCCCTCTCGGCGCGTCCCCGGCCCCTCTCCTACCTCCAGGAGCTGCACGTAGCTGGCCGGGAACCAGCCGCGCAGCCCGTCCTCCTTCTGCCCTTCCCACCAGCCGCCGTCCGGCACCTGCAGCACCGTGATCAGCTCCCCCGCCGCGAAGCGCAGGCCCTGCCGGTGCCGCTCCCCGGAGAACGGGTACAGCGTCTGGCAGCGCGACCCCGACATCCCGCCGGGGTACGCGGCCGCCCCGGCTCCGGCTCCGGCTTCGGCCTCGGCCGCCGCGCAGGGCTGCGGGAGGGACCGCGATGGCCGCGCCCCTCGCCCGCCCCGCTCCGCTCCGGGGGCGCGGCGGGAGCCGAGCGCGGGCGGCGGGAGCGGGATCAGGAGCGGAGCGGGGCAGCCCCGGCGCCGGGCGCCCACGGGCACCGCCGGGGTGGGGCGGGGCGAGGCGAGGGGAGGAAGGGCGGGGGGGAGGAGGAGGAGGATGAGAAGAGGCCACCGGGTGCGTAGCTCCGCGTGTGATGCTTGTGTCGGCGTGAGACCGTGTGTGACCCTGCGGGGAGACGCGCGTGTGTGAGTGCGCGAGAAACACCGTGTGCGTGTGAGACGCCGTGTGTGCCACCCGAGTGCTCGACAGCCCGGGGAGAGGGGTACAGAGGGTGAGAGACACCGCGTGTGGGAGACACGCACTGAGCGACCGTGCTACCCACCCGTGTGTTTGTAAGGCGATGCGACACACAGACACCCATGTGTGTCTGTGAAAGGCACCACGTGAGATGCTGCGTGTGACCCCCGTGTGGGTGTGCAACACCCGTGTGTGGGAGAGACAGGGTGTGACACGCCGTGTGTGCCTTAACAGCTGCCTGTGTGGTTCTGTGTGTCTGAGACAATGTGCGTACCTTCAGAAACGCCTGTATTTGTGTGAGTGTGAGACATCTCTGCATGTCTGAGACACCGTGTGGCATCTGTGACACAGACCCAAGCATGTGAAATCCATCTTGCCAGAAAGACGCCATGCGACGTGCCCAAGCATGTATGAAATATAAATGTGTGCGTGTGATATATTCCCAAGTGCACATATGTCTGCAACACTCAGCTGAGTGCACAACTTGCTCCATGCATGCATATCTCACTGCAGCATGTATGTGAATTGCATGTGTGTGAGACACCTCTGTGTACGTGACACCCTGGTCTGTGTGTATGTGAGAGATGCACCATATGTGTGTGGGACACATTATCTGTTTGACACTCCTGCATATGTGTTAGCGAGACACCTCCATGCGTGTGTTTTGTGTCTGAACACCCACTGTATTAGCACAACCTGCTCTGGGTGTGCAGGCCTGACTCGCTCTGCAGTATGGGTGTGTCTGTGTGTAAGACACATCTGCCTTAGTGCACACAGGTGTGTGCACACCTGACCCACTTTACGTATGTAATACATGCCATACATGCCTGCCTGTACACCTGTGAGAATGGGATGGATATGTGTGTGAAGCCCAGGCATAGATGTATTTGGACTTGCTGCAGAGTGGGCTGTCTGACCCACTTAGTGTGTGCGTGTGCACGGGGATGTGAGAGGATGTGCACACACACACAGTGCTTGAGATCTCCTGGTATGCACTGGGGTAATTGACAGGCAGGGCACACATACCTGTGGGACTCTGTGCTACATACACCTACTCTGTTGCTTAAGGAATGCATATGTGTGAGTATGTGAGAAACTCAATCAAGTATGAAACTCAGCCGTGTATGACAATGGACACATGTTTGCTTGTGCAGGAGACACCCGCGTGCATGTGACTATCTGTGAGCGTGACTTACTGGGATGCATGTTCACACACACCTTGAGGCTGAGTTCTGTGTGTGTCACACCATGTGTTTGTGTGTCTGTGGCTTGGCTCCCCTGGAAGGGTGAGACACACTCCTACAGGAGACAGACTTCTGTGTGTGCTAGTGGGACAGCCTCGTGAAACCCAGCTGTGTGTGTGACTGTTGTTTGTGTGTAAGCTGGCTGTGTGTGTGCCTGTGTACACCAGTGTGGCTGTGTGTTTGTGTGTGAGCTGGCTGTGTGTGTGGCTGTGTGTTTGTGTGTGAGCTGGCTGTGTGTGTGGCTGTGTGTTTGTGTGTGAGCTGGCTCTGTGTGTGGCTGTGTGTTTGTGTGTAAGCTGGCTGTGTGTGTGGCTGTGTTTGTGTGTAAGCTGGCTGTGTGTGTGACTGTGTGTTTGTGTGTGAGCTGGCTGTGTGTGTGGCTGTGTTTGTGTGTGAGCCGGCTGTGTGTGTGCCTGTGTACGCCAGTGTGGCTGTGTGTTTGTGTGTGAGCTGACTGTGTGTGTGGCTGGGTTTGTGTGTAAGCCGGCTGTGTGTGTGCCTGTGTACACCAGTGTGGCTGTGTGTTTGTGTGTGAGCTGGCTGTGTGTGTGGCTGTGTGTTTGTGTGTGAGCTGGCTGTGTGTGTGGCTGTGTTTGTGTGTAAGCTGGCTGTGTGTGTGCCTGTGTACACCAGTGTGGCTGTGTGTTTGTGTGTGAGCTGGCTGTGTGTGTGGCTGTGTTTGTGTGTAAGCTGGCTGTGTGTGTGCCTG
>WYDI02032099.1:23917-35440 GCA_009867235.2 Psittacus erithacus
TGTGTGTGAGCTGGCTGTGTGTGTGGCTGTGTGTTTGTGTGTGAGCTGGCTGTGTGTGTGGCTGTGTGTTTGTGTGTAAGCTGGCTGTGTGTGTGGCTGTGTTTTTGTGTAAGTTGGCTATGTGTTTACTGTGTACACCACTGCATAAGAGATTCCCTCCAGAGTGCCGGTAAGAATCCATGACTGGTGAACTCACTGCACCACTGGCACGTACCAGCGTTTCACCCGTGTTTCTGCAACCTGCTGCATCATGATTGGTGGCACCCATCAGTAGTACATGTGGCATGTGGGGAAGCGGGAGAGGCTCATGCTGTGCGTGCCAGCATGTGTGTGGAATGGATGAAGCAAAGGGAGCTGAATTTGCCTGACAAGTGCCCCAGAGCTATACCCAGGGAGGGATGAGGCAAAGGGAGCTAGATCTGCCTGACAAGAACCCCAGAGCCATATCCAGGCCACTACCCTGCGTGCATTGCCAGTCAGTGGAGAGGGCAAAGGAGGACACGAACCTGCTGCTGTGTTCAAACATCAGTGAGGCACATGGGTTCTTCTCCCCACTGATGGGAGCAGACGTGCCCAGTGGACTTGTCCAGGTGTTCTCTGATGCCCACTCTGCTGCTTGCCTCCCAGGCACTGTATGTCTGCAGGTGAGCAGGAAAACCCATGTCTACTTCCAGGGCATTTGTGAGACCCCTGGGTGAGCGCATGTGTGTGAGCAGTGAGCTCAATGTGCATGTATTTGAGAGCCTTGCTGGTCCACAGGAGAAGCTAGCTGGGTGCATAGCTGACTCGAGTGTACGCATTTAAGACTGCACTTGTCTGTATGTACACATCATTCATTTCAATGTATGACACAGTCCACTATAAATGTGGCAGGAACTCACAATGTGTGCAACTCAATAAAACTCAAGTTGTGTGGTTTGACTGAACCCAGTGTGTGTATGTCTCAACAGCAGTAGGCGTGCTCTGCATTTCTCTGTGGCTTGGTGACATCCTCTAGTTGGGGAGGTTTGAGACATAGTGTGCACCTATGTAAGCCACAGTGTATTCATGCATGCTGCTCTGGAGGGCATGAGATCTATGTCACTGTGTGTGATGTCCCTGTGTACATTACAAAACTATCTCTGTATTCCAGTCACTAACTCTAGTGCACTTAGGACTATGATCATGTGCATAAGTTATTTGTGTCATGTTCTGCTTGTATTCTGCACATTTGGGCTTCAGTTGTCCATGTGTACAGTTCTGGTGTCCCCAACATAAGGACATGGAGCTGTTGGAGCAGGTCCAGAGGAGGCCACAAGGATGATCAGGGGCTGGAGCAAGTCCCATGTGAAGACAGGCTGAGAAAATTTGGGCTGTTCAGCCTGGAGAAGAGAAGCTGCATGGAGATCTCAGAGCAGCTTCAGTGTCTGAAGGGGGCTACAAGGATGCTGGAGAGGGACTCTGCATCAGGGACTGCAGCGACAGGACGAGGGGTGATGGGTTTAAACTTAAACAGGGGAAGTTCAGGTTAGATCTAAGGCAGAAGTTCTTCCCTGTGAGGGTGCTGAGGCGCTGGCACAGGGTGCCCAGAGAAGCTGTGGCTGCCCCATCCCTGGCAGTGTTCAAAGCCACTTGAACAAGGTTGGGTGGGACTTGGAGCAAGCTGCTCTAGTGGAAGGTGTCCCTGCCCATGGCAGGGAGTTGGAACTGGATGAGCTTTAATGTCCCTTCCAACCCAAACCAGCCTGTGATTCTATGACTCTAGCTTCTGTTCCAGGGGAAAGGAAGCAGGTGCTTCTGTGAGCCACTCCAAGTTTTACACAATTTGTGTTGTTTTGCTGGGAGCTTCACAGACCCCTTCTGACCACTAACCCCTGCATGGCCTGTTCTAAGATCCCTATTCCTTTTCCAGCTTTTTTTCATGGAGGAAGGGTGTCCCATTTCTCCTTTTGATTTGTGGTTGCTTTGCAATTAGTAGTGAGGAGCAAGCTCAGAACAACCACCTTTGGTGACCCTAATGTTGCACCATGTGTGTTTCTCCTGGCCTGGCGCTGCACAGGCTTTTCATTTAGGTGACACTATTAGGGTATTTTTTAATTTCTCTTTTCATGGAGTTTTACAAATTTGCAATACCTTTTTCTTTAAAGTGAGCAATCAGGTAGCCTGAATGTAGCCTTTCTGCTGAACATTTCAGGAGGTGACTTTCAATGTAGCTGTCCTTTGTTTAGACAGGCCAAGCAGGGATCTGAGCTGAGCCCTTTTGGGATTTTGTCAGGATTCTTTTAACAACCCTTGAGCTACTTTCCTCAGTTCTATTTTTGGCTCTCTGAATTTGTGGAAAATTGCTTAAAATCATCCCCTTTTGCTAAGCATTTAAGCTGATAACTATTGAACTATGATCCATTATGCATTATTATCACACCAGCTGTGCCTTGCTTGGCAAACAGTGACAGACCTGGTATCATGGCACACGTCCAGGTACATCTATCAGCAGTATTCTCTAACAATGCTCTTTATAAATGGCAAGAGCTGAAATCGAACAAAAAAACCCATATTTTTCTTCAGCATATACAAACCCAGCTTCCCCTGTGATGGAACACAGCTCCATACAGTTTAGAGCTTTCATGGACAACAATGAATTTTAGTCATCTTTTCTGATGGTTAGTGATGCCAGAATACATTTTGTTTTTCTTAGCTTTGTTCTGTGATGTTTTCTTCCTCTGCTGTTTTTATACTTCCAGCTTGTTCTGCTTTCTCTTTATCTCCCTTTCTGGTATTTTTGCATGCTTCTGTCCATCTTTGTGTTAACTTTCTCGATGACAAAGCCCCTAGCAGTGTTTTAGTCTGAGGGTTGTCCACTTCCTGAAGCAATTGCAAGCTTCACCTTCTCAGCAGGGAAGACCAAAGGTAAGCACTAGCTTCATTCTTATTCCACAACTTGTGTATGAACATCCAGTTTACAACAGAAGGGCTCCGTACATATCAGAGGATCCCTTTCAGTCACTGGAAGTACATAACTTTGGAGTAATCCCCGTAAGTAATCCTTATTGCATTGTGCAGATAATTACATGCTTAGTTTCTCTTGAGATATGTCTGTTCCTTCTCCTCCACTTGCAAAATGACTTTACTCCATGCACACAGAGCTTTTATCAAAGGCTTAGACCTATGTTTGCTCCTTCATCATGTATTGTCTTTGTTGTGAAGGATGTTAAAGGGTGTCATGTTTACTGTCTATGAAGAAAGTCATTTCTGAGCATAAAAAGGTTTTTTATCTAGTATAAGATAATCACATCCAGAGTCACTAGATGGAAGATATAAAAGCCATCCCAGAAACATGCAGATTTGCAGCTTCAAGGGTACCAGGCATTGGAATGAATTAGTCAGCTTCCAGTCTCAGCCTTGTTTTCTGTCATCTCTTCCAGCTTGGCTGGATGTGGATGCTCTCTGGCCAGTACTCAGCAGGTCTGAGTGATCAAACAATCCCTTTGGCTGCAAGATTTCCCTAAGTTTGTTTCCTGAGCCATCAGAACTGTCCTATTCACTCTGTCATCTGTTCTAGGAGGGTATTCTACTTAGCAATGAGAAAGTAATGCTAAAATTAGTGCCACATGTACATAATCTGTGTTAGAGTGAGATGAATCTCACCTCGAAAGGTTCTTCTTCTCCCTGTCTGCCACCAAACAGTCTAAGGTAGAGACCTCAGCCTTGGACATCTAACTTTTTAACAAACCTTAGTGTCACCAAAATGCTATCTGTCAATGAGAGAGAGCCAACTTCATGTAGCACTGCAGAGAGCCTCAGTTATGGTCATCCAGTCAGAGAGAATTTATTCCATGATTTTACAGATTGTATCTGGAGCTTAAAATGACACCACTAAAACAAGCCCTATATAGGTGTGCAGATTTCCTAAAGAGAGGTCTCAAACCAGCTTGGGAGTAATAGAAGAAAGTTCACACCTGACAGTTGTAGAAGCAACATGGTCGATGATTTGTTTGTTTAAAAGCAACATCTGACAGTCTATCCAGCCCATGGCAAAGAGCTAAATTACTCCTGCTGTCTTCACTGAAAAGATCCTGCAGAGCTCAAAATGAGAAAGGGTTGGCACAGGTACATGGGAGAGTTTTTTAGTCCTGATGGACTGGGGATTCACATGAATAATTGATTTGCCGTACCTGTTTGCAAGACACAGCAACACCAGGAGATCTCCTGAGGCCAAGAACCAGGGCAGAAAGAGACTAAAAAGAAACCACATGTAGCTCTGGATTTTTAAGTGACCTTTGAAGTCTAAATGACTAGCAGAAATTAGTTCTGTTGTTGGAAAGGAAATGCTCTGAGCCTGTACACAAAAGATACTTCCAGTCGTTAAAAGCTTAAAATCCATAGCTTTTGATGGAAGGGGTCATTCTCAGTGCTTTGAACAGCCATGATATAAGAACAGATACAGGACCTCAGAACAATATTTCACCTAGTCTACAGTCTTCTTTCTGACAGAAACTCAAAAAGAATGCATAGGGTGGAGTGAAAGAGCAGGACAACACATAGCAGCGCTCTTCCATCGTCCACCAGGCTGCAGTTTAGGGATTTTCTAAGCCAGATATTCTTGAGTATCACAGTTGGAAATTTAGGCATCCAGGACCTCAAACATTCCAAGAAGAGGACTCAGAGTTATGAGTCATGCTCATATGACCGAATATGTGATTCAAACACAATTAAAAAATGCACTTAATAATATAGAATGGCCTTACCTTTGATTTCTGCCTTTAGCAGTGTTTCTTGTGGCTCTGGTGACCTTGGAACTCCTCTTGTACAAGGTCAGTTCTTTTCAGAATTATTTTCATAAGGTCAGATGTGCAGTGTCCTGCCAGGTTATGGCCATTGTAAAACTTAGTGATGTTCCAGAGTAGGTTTAGTCATCTTTGTTGTTAACAGTGCCCAGAGCTATACCTACTATTTTAGAGTTAGACATGAACAAACACAGTCTGAGTCTATAAATGGACAGTGATATTATGTGAACAAACAGTGTGTGGTGATTCACCTGAGACTAAACTGGATTTGCCTGCCAGGATAATTCACCTGGAAAGCTGACTGCCTCCATTCACTTCCTTTCTTGGAAGCAGGCTGAGAACAACAAACTGTTCCGATAACATCGTTCTGCTTCCAGTCAATATATTTCCCATTGAGACAGGGCAGGTCCCACCCTGTTACATGACAGGCACATGTTTGGTCATACAGATGTGAATCACAATTCTGAGTCTTTGCCTTACAGTTAAGTGTCATCAGCAGCCAGTTGTCACAAACTCCTTGCTTGAAATGGTGATGCCATGCCTTCTCTGCAGCTCTAACCAGCAGCCTTCTCTTTCTACAGCTCCATAAGCACTAGGTCACACAATTTTATTTATTGAATGTTTAACTATTTCATGCCAAGTGGAAAAGTCACTGAGAGGAAGAAAGGTGTTATCTATAAATCATACAGTTTCAGTATCAGTAACAAGCAAGCTGTGGCCATTTGGGTCTCAACTTCTAAGTGTTATACAATGACATAAGACAGATAGCTCTGGATCAGGACACGGGTCTATTTGGTTTATTATCTCATAGCAGAAGTCTAGGGAAAAGCACAGGTGCAAAGAGGTATTTCTGCAGAATAGCCTCTTGATTCCTTGCAAATGATAGCTGGGGTCTTCCCAAGTTAGGGGTAGTATCTTGTATTTAATAGTTCATTACCATTATTTAGGGCAGTTATTTTTTGAGCCCACGCAAACTTTTGGTATCCATAAAATTCTGTAGCAACAGTTTCCAGTGCAGGCACTATATTTTGGAACCTATCCTTTGCCTGTTTCATCTGAGGCAATGCTGGCCCAGAATCATACATAGAACCCACCCACAGTGACCTTTCTACTGTCATAGTGGCACTGATGTCCAAACCTGGGCCACTGAACTGAAAGTTACCTGCATCTGGAGATGTGGGCATGAGCCTACATGAATCACCTGCTTTGAGTTGTCCAAGATCACATGGAGAGGCATTGGAAAAGCAGGAAAACTTGCCTAGAGGACTCTGATGAAAGCACCTAAACTTCCTTCAAACCTCCTTCCCTCTGGCTTAGCATCATTCTTAATGGTGTGGTCTGGACTTGCCAGATCATCTACAACAGCTTCCTGGGTTCCAGAGCATCTGATCTTTTCTTTTGATCCTGTGGAGAACCAGGCTTCTAGCCAGTTAAGAAGAGCAGTCCAGCAAGGCAGTCCTCCAGCCAAACTCCCTCTGGGTGTGCTAGTTTGGACATTGATATTTCACTGACCCTAAGCGTCCCTCTTCAGCATGAATTGCTCATTACTTGAATTCCATCAGGGATTTCTTATGTCATGAAAGAGCAGAGATTCTGCCTGAGCACACTGAGCAGGACTGGCTGCTTTCTGTGGATGAAGTTGTTGATCTGTGTATATGTGTGTGCCTGTATCTGTAGGACATAGATGCCTCAGTGTTTTCCTCTCAATGGTGTCTCTGTTCTGCAACCATCTGTATATAAAGCTGCTATTCTCTTGTGAACAATGACTCATACAGGAAAGTCTCTAAGAATTAGGCAAGAACTATGTTCATCCTGAGTCGTATTAAAGATGAGGATTCGATCCCATAAAGTCTTGGAAACTCAGCATTAGTTTTCCCTTGACAGCTTTAAACTTTAAAACCTGCTGTTGCTGACACATTTACAAACAGCAGGTTGCCAGTAAGCTGTCTCTGCAAGTGGGTGCTGCAAGTCCACCATTTGCTTCTGACAAAGACCCAGCACAGCACTGCTCACTGTGGCCAAACTTTTCTACACTCCATTTCTCGATGACGATCCACCTAGTGGCACTTCCACTTCCTACATTCTTCTCAACCTCCACAGATGACTGTCTCCAGCCCTTTCCCTTTTATTTGCAGGCTACTCTGCATCTCTGCCAACTGCAGTGGGTGCAGTTCCCGGCAACCTGCAAGCTATGCCTGGAGCTGGAGCTCCCCAAAAAACTGTGAAGTTGGCCATAAGGACTATCTGGGTCAGTGATTCATACTGGAATCAAAACATCACAGCGATCTTCACTTCATGCATCTAGCAAGGTTTAGAAATAGCTGAAGGAAAGGAAATACCTGCAAGATTTTATCAGGAAGTCTCCTGTGAGCAGAGTGAGTGCAAAAGGAAGAGTTTCTGGAAAACAAATGATCCTCTCTGGCTAGTGGAGAAGTTCTGATTTGGGGCACTTTGTCCAATACTGTGGAAAGAAAAGGTTGCAGGGTTCTCCTGTTCTCCACTGCCCCAGAGAGGTAGAAGTCTCTAGAGATGCAGATTAAGACGATCAAGAAAGCTAAAAATAAATAGTGACATATCCTATTACATATAAATGTAATCATAAGTCAACTCCAGATATGTAAATGATGCTCAGAAAACATGCACAAAATAAATACAATATTTCAATTGGATTAGAATTTTAATTATAATTTTTATTGTCATATTTTACAATTTCTCTAGGATGTTAGGTGATAAACAAGGGTCAGAGGTGCTAACACATGAAAGAAAACATCTTGCTGTGAGTATGATTGAAGCTGGGTGTCTGAAGCTGGACAGGACGTTAAAATCAACAGCTAAAATCAGAACCATAGGGCAGCTGAGGTTGGAAGGGAGTCCTGGAGGTGATCTGGTCCAAACTGGGCTGCCTAGAGCAAGCTGACTCTGCCACCTCTCTAGGCAGCCTGGCCCAGGGCTGCAGCGCTCTCATGGTAGATAATGTGTTCCTTTAGTTGAAACGGATTTTCTGTGGTTTGCAACATTGCCTCTTGTCCTTTCACTGCACGCTTGCAGGAAAAGCTTGGGTGCATTCACAATCCCTTTTTCAGCAGTGTTAGTCTGCAGTTAGCTACCCTGCTAACCTTCTCTTCTCCAGGCCAAATGAACCTAATTCCCTTTGCATCTCCTCCTGTGACATGTGCTTTGTCTGAGCCAGACAGATACTAGGGGCTTTTGTTGGATCCTCTCCAATATGTCAGCATGCAACTGGGGGTGTGTGTGTCCCAAAACTGAACGCAGTATTGCGGATGCAGCTTCACCAGTGCCAGGCAGAGGGGAATAACCACATCCCTCCAGCAGCTTTCTGGCTGCTTACTAATGCAATCCCATGGCTGTTTAGCGTTCTTACTGCAGGAGGCATTGCTGACACGTCCAACGTTTTCCACTAGAACCCCAAGGCTGCTTCTTCAGGGCTGCACCCTAGCAGTCAATCTCTGCTCTACACTAATGCATGGAACTGTTTTATCCCAGGTTTAAAATATAAAGAGGTTTTATTATTTCATAGAATTAAATGTATGATGTGAATTAGGCCAAATTTATCACGTGATTAGAGTCAAACCACAAGTCCTCCTGTGCTTGGTCTATCTGCTAATACAAGTAAGGAGCAATGGTGGCACATGGGAGCGCAGTTTCATACCTGAGAAATCTCAGTTTTCTGGAAAGCACTTTTACAACTGTACAAGGTCTGATGCTGGTCACAGACATAAGCAAAGGGGCTGCAACTCTCAGCACAATTTATCCTTTTCCTAGTAAAAGGCCCTGCAGGCTTGAAAGAGAATCTTGCAGGCCACTGGAATGATTCCCACTTCTATCCATTCCCGCAGGACCTCAAAGGAGGAGCAGGCACCATGCCTAGAAGGGATGAGCTCTGTGTGTTCATGGTGTGTTTTTAAATCAGCATTTTAATCCTTCTTCTGACTTCATAGACAGGCAAACGAGTAAGAGTTATTCTTGGTATACATTGAGGTAGGACACAACTCCCATTCTCTTAGTGAATGTATTTATTTATTATTAATTGTTATTTATTATCTCTAAATTAAAGAGTCTGTCCTTTTTCATTTTTTAAGTATATCTCACACTACCTCTGGTTCAATCAAAGCAAAAATAGTATATTTCTTGTTCTTATTTCAATTTTCTCGCAGCTTTCTGCAACGGCTGCAAGAGTTTTTTCAGGGGAATAATTTTTTTCCCCTTTCCTATTTTCTAGAAACTTTCTACTGCTCTTCAGAATGCTAATAGGCACCTGCATATCTTACAAATTCAGTGGCAAGAACTAAGCAAATAGATACAGAGCTCCAATATCTGAGCTGGGAACAGTCTAGAGTTTCCCACTGGAACTGCTTGGCGCAGACCTGCATTCAAGTTCTTGCCAGTCTCCGGAGTCTCAATGCCTTTCTCCTATCTTCTCAGTCTCTCTCTCTATGGAGAGACTTAGCTCAACAGCAAGCAGTTTTTGAAGAGCAGATGAGGTGGATGTTTGCTGTTGTTTTCACAATTATAGCCAAGTTAAAGGCATGGAGTGTTGTTGAGTTTTGGCTGTTTTTTCATCCATCAGCCTAAAAGCAGTTTAAGCCTCTGTCTGAACATTTTTCAAGCCATCAGACTGGGCAGTGCACTTTGCCCCTGCACAGAGATGGCAAGTAGCATAGATTTAGAGGACTGACTCCTTAATCTTCACCCTGCCTCTTCTGCATCTCTCCCAGAGCTGTCTTGAGTGAGCCGGGTGACATGTTCTGTAGTCACAAAAGGAAGCCAGTGATGCTAATATATGTCCTAAACACATAACAAGTGCTTTAATGTAGACTGTAGAGAGACAGGTGATCACAAAAAATGATCCTTCCTACTGCTGGCCAGCATGCGTAGCCAGTGCTGGTTCACGTGTAGTGCACGTGCATCTGGTCATTCCAGTGCTTTTCCCTTTCTGGTATACTGGGACAAGCAAAGGACTCTGAGGACTCTATATATTTCACGGCAACTACAAAGCACATCTAGAAGCTTCTGAGAGTACAAAGAAATTTTCAGACAAAGGCTTTTCTTTCAGCTTCATAAATATGTTTGCAGCTATCGTATAAAGAAAAAATATCTTTTCAAACCTGCAGAGCAACACTGCCATGCAGAAGCTGTCTCTCGTTTCAATTTGTCTTCCTTTATGGACAAATAAGAGTATTGAGAACAGGTTTGTGCTTAACAAAAGGGTAAACCCTGCTAATCTACTGATCTGTCTGCTAGTATTGTGCTTATCACAGCACTGTTTTTTGGCTGGGGCAGACGTGGTCCTAATGTGCGCAGCTGTGCAATGAAAACTGTATCGTCGTGCAAGTGTGGGCAGGACCTGCCAAACTGAGAGGGTTGGACACAATGGCAATTCAAGTCATGGACTGCTGTGTTTGTGAAAGGGCTGTCCATAGCCATCTCTGACAACAGAAAATGCCATGGTGAAGAACACGCAAGCTAGAGCCAGTGATGGCAGGTAGCCATGGAGCAAGGATAAAGAAACAATAAAATTCCTTTTGTCAACTTGACAGGCAGTGATGGCAGATCACCATCTGATGGGGCATTAGTGGGCAAAACACCAGAGCTGTGACTGGCACAAAGGACACTGAATGCAAACAGCAGGATGACCAGTCAAGAGGCACATGGATTACAGCCAGCAGTGATGACAGGGTATACGACACAAGAGGACAATGAAAGAAACGTGGAACACAATGTACCAGAACAACTGATGCAGATGAACACACAAGAGAAAGGAATGACATGGAAGGAAGAAGCATTGAGGGAATGTGAACAGCAGGCCATGAAGTGCTGTGTGTACACTGGAGGAGGCAGGAATCTTGGCGGGGTGAGCTGTTGGTGCATGAGGATGGCACTTGCGCCTGAATCATAGAATCACAGAGTAATTTTGGTTGGAAGGGACCTTCAAAGCTCATTCCAGTTCAACACCCCTGCAATGAGCAGGGACATCTGCAACTGGAACAAGTTGCCCAGAACCACATCCAGCCTGACCTTGAATGTCATCCACTAGCTCTCTGGGCAACCTATTCCAGTATTTTACCACCCTCACTGAAGACAAACATGAGACCGAGGAGAATGGGCAGAGCCATAGGCTGTCACTTGGAGCGCTTAGCTGAACATGAGCCTGACAAAGTCCCGCTCCTGCAGACAGCAAGCATCCAGACATTGTAAGATGAAAAAACTGAAGCTGTTAATGTGCTCCGCAACGTCTTTGCGTTTCAGAAAAAGTCAATTTTTTCACTTAGACAGTGATGAGCAGCTCAGAAAAGCCCCATGCTGAGCCACGCAGCCAGAGCATGCACTCCCCCTGTTGCATGAGGAAGGCCCCTGCACACCAGGGAGGGCTCCCAGGCACGGGGCCTCACAGTGGTGCTTGGGGGAAGAGCCCAAACCCCGGCTGGTGTCTCCGAGGGGAGAAGCCTGGAGCTGCCAGAGAGCTTACCAGAACAGGGCCTCCGTGGTGGGCTGCTGGGACCCTGCCCTCTACTCTGCTCTTGTGAGACTCTACTTGGAGCACTGTGTGCAGTTCTGGTGTCCAAAACATAAGAAAGACATGGAGCTGTTGGAGCAAGTCCAGAGGAGGCCATGAGGATGATCAGGGGCTGGAGCACCTCCTGTATGGAGCCCGGCTGAGAACATTGGGGCTGTTCAGTCTGGAGAAGAGAAGCTGCGTGGAGACCTCAGAGCAGCTTCCAGTATCTGAAGGGGGCTACAA
>WYDI02032101.1:0-61402 GCA_009867235.2 Psittacus erithacus
ACCGAAAGTCAGAAACACAGCACTGCACCAGCTACTAAGAAGGAGAAAAATGACTGCTACTGCTGAACCCAGGACAGCTTGCTAGTTTGGATTATTAATTTCTGGTTAATTTAATTAGCATATTTTTTGCAACTGATAGAGGGCTAAACAGACCAAATGCTACAGTGAACATGAGACACACCGTAAATGGCCCAGAAATGCAACTTTCTACTTTGATAGGAAGTCTTAAGGAAAATACAACCATAGTTTTCATTAATCAGATTGACTAGTGTATATGCAATAGTTATACTGGAAATGTAACATTCACTAAGTAAAAAACCAGGAAGAATAAGTCTTACAAAACAACAGGGAACTTTTATATGCATACTATCTTTTAATATATATTATCTCTTAAAATATATTAATATTTTAATATACACTAATTACAGTTCTAGTGGTAATGAACTTCTAACTACTGCAAAGACATTCCATGAGGAAAAAAAGATCCAATAGTGGCTTCTAATCCCACTGAAACAAAGAAATGTTTTCAGAAAGAAATTAATTCCTGATGTTACAATGAAGGACAATATTCCACTGGCCAAACTAAAGGAAGGGACATGTATCTTTAGACCTTGCTACTCTCAGGGAACCTCACTGTTCACTTGCATTCTATCTGATAAAAGAAAGACAACCATGAAAAATAACAGTGAAATATTTAGAGTCACTATATTAGTAATGCATGCAACTTCCAGAATACTATAGATAAGGGCTAGAAATATGCAACAAGAATAAAGATAAGGAGGAAAGGAAAACAAGTGTGATGCTAGCAATAAATGATGGCTATTCCTTCTCACCTCAAACACTACATTTAAAATAAAAATTTTCAAATACAAATATCTGAACTACAATCCATAATAATAATAATGATGATGATGTAATATTCAAGGAGAATATAATAATTGAATCTGAACTCATATACTGGCAAACAAAATCCATAAATACATAGGAATAAAACCAGAAAGACTGAGACACAAAGAACTTCAATTAGTAAGGAACACAAAAGGCAACAAGAAAAGGTTCTATAAATATACTATAAAAAAGAGGAAAAGAAAGGGAAGAATAATTCCATTACCAAATCGAAAGAGAGCAAATAATAGATTACAGAAAGAGCTGAAATATTCAGCGCCTTCCAGTTTCTTTGCTCATTACCAAAACATTTAATTGTGACTAGCTACTTGAGTTTATCAAGATAGGAACACAGTCCAAATAAGAAGAAAAATATATGGTTAAAACAGTCTGAATTGTTAGGGCCTTATGAAATTCACATTTGAATGCTTTTCTGAAGCAATCTCTAAGTCTTTACTGTCATCTCCAAGGACCAAAGGGAGGCAAATGTAATAACTATCTTTAGTAAGGAGGAAAATGAGAGTGAAAAACCTCAAAAATTATCCTCCTTTTAATCTCTAGAAAGAGTTTATGAAAGAGTCCTTTCTTCGACAGAATATAGTAAGTATATTTGCTTGGATATTTGGATTTTGCCATATTTTTTGTGTTATTAAAATGGCTTGGCTCCTAAGCAAGCTAAGTAAATACTGGTATAGAAGTAACTTACATCAATGGTATTTTTACAAGAAATTGACTGGTTCATGTACAACAAATTTGAATAGTAGATTTCAAAAAGAATTATCAATATGTCTCTGTCAAAACAGGAAGAAATCTTTTCCAGATAGTGTTTACTGAAGACCAAGTTCCACTTAACAGTTTCAACAGTTTGGATGACAGAGTGACATTTTTGCAGGAAACTGCAAAGAACAAGGTTTGCCAGCTCTCTGGAGAATATGATCATAAATCAAAATGATCTTGGCTAATTGGAGAGAAAGCAAGAAATTGACGAGCAAATTAAATGAAAGCATGAGCAAAGATCTACAGCTTAAAGAGAGTCTTTAAATACACTCGTACAAAATGAGACCTGCAGAGGAGTACGGAAAAGAATAAGAGGGTTATAATGTCTTTGAAATTAAATATGAGTCAGCTACATGCTTCCATTACAAAAACATTACATTAGGCAGTGCAGATCAGAGCTTCAGCAACAGAAACAACCTGTGTAGGACACAAAAAATAATTATTCTCTTCTACCAGTTCCAATGAAACTGGAGATAAGTTGATATAGATTAATTTTTAGGAAAAAATAAACCCATCTATTTAATTGTTTAGATGACAAAACACTAGGCCAGCCTAACTTGGACTGCTATGAAACCTCCCTTATTTTTGCTATTTAATTGCATTTTAATGGAAGAAAGAAGAAAATAATAGGTTTATTCTGCTGTTTGGCTGCATATGTTGTATCTATTGCTTTTAAACAATTAGTTTCTCATGGAAGTCGAGGCATAAACTTTCAATGGATACCAAAATAGATGGATTTTATAATGTATCCACTATGAGCTTAACTGAAATGCTTTTCAGGAATACCTTTTTCTTTAGGTTACTCAGGCCTCCTAGATAAGCATATAGCCTTCATTTTCCACAAAGCTTTCTTACCATTCCTATGCCACTTGATAGTTTTGATTCTTTTAGAATTGTACCTGCTCAAGAGATATATAAAATATATATATATCTATCCTACATATATAAACCTACATAACATTCTCTATACAGTTCTTTGTGTTTTCATGGCTTTACAAAAGTGAAAATTTTATTAGCACTTTTAATGAAGTTTACTGACTAAATGAAGAAAGCTTAATACAGAAACTAAATGTAACTAAATGATTTGTCAGCTTAATATAGTAGCAATACAGTAGCTGTGTAAAGCCTTGGATGGTATTGAATAACAGAGCTTTATAATGCTCCTAGATGTCTACCTTACATCCAATTTCTCAGGGTTCTGTATAACAATATTAAAGAAGATGAAACGCTGTACCAATGTACATTTGCATGTCAGAAGTAAGCATCTTGCTCTTACAAAGATTTCATCAGAAATTCAGCTATCTGGATAATGGCAGCTAGTAAAAGGAGGTTCACTTTTTTCCCCCAATTTTTTTGATTTCTGGAAGTTAGTGAATGCTTGCAATATTGGAGTGCTCTGCTAGAAGGGATCCTTAACTAGCACTTAAGTGTAGTGTAAATTACAGAATAAGCGATTGTTATTCAAATGGTATATCGTTAAATACACTATTGTGAACTTACTGGTGCAGAAACATTTTGTACCCCTTCAATTATAGTCTGTATTTACAGTGGTGTGGAACCCTGAAGGCCAGAGAAGTGTTAATTCTGCTCTGAAATATGTAATGTGACTTGTATATTTTATTTGTCCTGTAGCAATTCCAAAGTTATATTTGTGGATATTAGTAATTATTCTTTTAATTATTATAATTTTTAATAAAAAAGTAAAAGCTCAATTTGAAATTTTGTTTTGAAATACAAAATTTTACTTCAGAGTCAAGTAAAAGTTTTAATGATTTTAAATTAAAAGGGAAGCTAAAGAAAAGTACTACATGAACAGGCTTTTTGAAAACAAAGGTACACATGTCATTTAAAAACTGTGATAAGAAAACACTTTGACTTTTAAATTAAGACCAGTTTGTTTGTTTTCATACTAGGATTTTACAAACCAGAGACAAATATTACAAGTACTACACACCGAATGTCATGGGTAAATAAAAGATTGAGGTAGCTCATCTTCAAGTGATAAAAGTTGGTATCCAGGTGAAGAAACCTATGCACTGACATAATTTTTTTTCTCTACAGTCCAATAGCAATCTCTACTAGAATCTGCATTCAGAGGCAGAGTAATAGGCCTCGCCACACTACTTCTCTGTGTGTCTGATAGTGTGCTATTAGGAAAGATGTTTTTCATAAAAGTTATACGCTACTAATTAATCATTAAAATATATGGATACTTTCAACTGCAATATTCCAAGTTATTTAATTGTTAGCTAGTTGTGAAATCTCAATGCATCCATTTAAATTTGAACTGTTATTTATCTAGCATGCAGTCATAGCTGTATCCAGTCTAAATTAAAAATGCATTGAAATGCACAGAAGACACTTTATTTAAAGTGTTACCAAATATGTTACAGGACGTAAAGCTGTGTAATTACTTAAGGGATCATATTTATAGCATTGGAGTATCCCAAGCATTAAATGGCTTTTGTAGTTGATTAAATGTTGAAGTGATGCTGAGGTAGGACTGCCAGTGCTGACAATGTGCAACCCATACATTTTCTCCCAGTCTCTGAAGTGCTGTGCTGGCTTCCTTTAGGGCTGTCTAATACTATCACTTGAAACAGCAATGAATGACAGAGATTAGTGTTTACTTGCAATGTGTGGAGGATTCAGAGAGGAGTGTGAAAGACTAAGGAGCGCATAATGAAAGGGTAGAAATCAGGAAGAAACAGCATCATGGAAGTGGAGAATTGATGTACAATGCTTGAAAGAGAAAGCCAAGGGTGAAAGAAAGTAGACGTGCACATGAGCGCAATGCAGTTGGGGTAGCACCCTCAGTGGGAACATGATGCTGCCTCCTACACACAACATAGCTGAATAAAATAAATTACTAGCTATATCTGTAGACTTGGCAATAGGGGTATGTATGGTCAAGGGAAACAGAAAGACTCATCAGAGAACATAAAAAATCTCAGAACACATTATAAGTGGTCACTAGCAACCACTGACTGGACAACCTTTTAGCAGGACCTGTTGTGATAGGATGAGGGATAATGGTTTTAAACTAAAAGAGCAGAGATTCAGGCTGGACATGAGGAAGAAATTTTTTACAGTGAGGGTGGCAAAATACTGGAACAGGTTGTCCAGAGAGGTGGTGGATGCACCATCCCGGGAGACATTCAAGGCCAGGCTGGATAGGGTTCTGGGCAGCCTGACCCTGCTTATCGCAGGGAGGTTGGACTAAATGACTTTGAAGGTCTCTTCCAACCCAAAATATTCTGTGATTCTGTGATTCTATGACACTAGCAGGACTGATGCAGTACATTCCTTGCCATCTACTCTCATGTGAGTGAATGTTGTCCCACGCATTAGTCCAATAAGTCCATATACAGCCTCTTTATTCAGAATTTACCACAGAAAAAAAGAGGGCAAAGGAAAAACAACTTCATACAAAATTAAGAACTCTATTTTTTTTAATATATGCTTCATATTAAGAACTCCCTTCTGATTCTTCTAATATTGTATTTGGAAACAACTGATCAATGTATAGGACTATAATATTTTAAAATATCCTTTGGAGGAAAAGTCATTTTATTTGGTAAATAGAATGCATGAATACAGAAGAATACAAGAATAGTATGAAATAAGTAGTAATTGGTTCAAAGATGCTCATTTACAATGGAGGAAATTAATTACGCAAATACATTATTATCACAGAGGTAGTTAACAAACAAATAAGTAGGAAAAATTGATTGTGCTTTCTAATTCATCATTGTTTAAAAGACACTTGTGAGTTCTATCTAAAAAATGACAACACAGAAATGCAGATGGTTGCATTTTGCCTTCTATCAGTAATTGCTTGTACACATTAATTAAATGGGGGAGGGGACAAAAATGTTTCCCGTAAAAAACAGTATTATTTCACTATATATAACACAATTTACATATAATTTGAATATTTAAGTTAAATGGCTAAATAAAGAAGTGAAGGACATCTTTCCCTCTCGCTAATCTCTCATGCTTTGCCTGTTTTCTCAAAGCAATAGGAACTACTAGAAACCCCATCTGAAATATTTGTCATGAAAATTTGTCCAGTTAAACTGCTTCTTCAACATGTCATAACATGGTGGCACCTGAGAATCATGCTATGTACTCAGGAAAATTTCATTGTATCTACAGAAATTATTTTCAGATGAACAATGTTTGCTTCTGTTTTTTAAGCCAACTGTTGCTAACATCATTTCACACTTTACTTGTTGTTACTACCTGTCTTCTTCTTAAAGAAAATTTTTAACACAAGACTGGGTTGCATCTATTAACCTTTAGGCTTCAAGGAGTCATTCAAAACTGAGAAGAGAATGGCAGGAAAGAAATCTGTGCTATTAACATGTAATATATAAGGCCCGTTTCATGCATTTTTAGCAAGTAATAAACACTATCCATGTGAAGATGATGTTTTGATCTAAATTGTGAGTATAAACAGTATAAGCAAAAGAAAATTAACTAAGATTCTACAACAGGTATTTGCAGTAAGTAACTATCAATGTTGATTTTTTAAGGTATTTTAGACGAAATTTGCTGCATGACTATATTAGGTTGCTTTAGCAGCAGGCCGTTAAAAAACAGGAGGAAATGGGACAGAAGTTAAAGACAAACAACTACATAAGAATACTTAAGATATTAGGGTCATAAACTTTTGAGGATAGACTGTCTTTTGAGCTCATTGAAGCAACTGGTTAAAGGAAAAAAGACAATGTCATGATAATTCAGTCTTCAGAAAAAATAAACCAACCATAACCAACTTAGTCAACAGAGGGATTTCAGAACCACAGGTAGGCAATGGCAGAGCTTGCCACTTGTTAAGTTGGAAGGTAGAAAGGGAAAGCTGTCTACAACAATGCTTGCATCATTCAGAAAGGAGCAGTTATAAACTTCTTATATGTGCCAGGTCTTCTAACTTCAGAAGACACTCAAAGTTTGAAGTTCATTCAAAATGCCTGTGTGTAATACAAGCACATTGGTCTGAGAGGAGTTAATGTACAGTTAACGTACACTTCACTATTGTCAAGATTAAATTATGTTTCCTTATGCCTTTTACACCCTCCATATTTCCTACCAATAAAAAAGATACTAAAGACTATGGCTGTATGTATCTACATGAGACAATCTCAATTTTGTTTTCTATTTAACAAAAGTACCCTGGATATGTCTCCTTATATAGTCATTAAAAATCATCTCAGTACATGCCTTTTCCTCATTTTTAGAAGAATTCATAAAAAGTAATTGACAGGCCAGATATCAGGTGAGCAGACAGCCTGTCATGCCTTGAAGATCCTATATATCTTTCAGAATCATTTATTATTAAATGAGATTGGCCAGGTGTGAAGTGGCAAAACAGGAAACAAGTGGCAAAACAGGACTGGCTCAGAATACTTGAGGCAAATTCAAAGAACTGTACATTTCAGCACTGTGATTTCCATACGTACTGAGGAGATATGGGAAAGCAAGATATGAGGTTTAGTAACTTCTGGAAATTCAAGCTTCTGATGAAATCTCACAAAGTAAAATTAGTTTGATAGTCTGTCCTATTTCTTGCTTTCTACTTCAGCAAAATATCACAGACCTTGCTTGGGTAGGCAGGATGGAATATAGTATCTGCTGAGAACCGTGGGTAGGAAACTCATCTCAGTGTGATATTTGTGATTTGTTTCCACAAGTATTCAATATATACACAGGGAGGGAGCGAGGGAGGCAGGCAGGCAGGCAGGCAGGAAGGAAGGAAAGTAAAAGAAGGAAAGAAAGAAAGAAAGAAAAAGAAGGAAAGAAAGAAGGAAGGAAAGTAAAAGAAGGAAAGAAAGAGAAAAAAAAAAGAAGGAAAGAAGGAAGGAAAGAAAGAAAAAAAAAGAAGGAAAGAAGGAAGGAAAAAAGAAGGAAGGAAGGAAAGAAAGAAAAAGAAAGAAAGAAAGAAAGAAAGAAAGAAAAAAAGAAAGAAAGAAAGAGAAGGAAGAAAGGAAGAAAGAAAAAGAAAGAAAGAAAGAAAGAAAGAAAGAAAGAAAGAAAGAAAGAAAGAAAGAAAGAAAGAAAGAAAAAGAGAAAGAAAGAAAGAAAGAAAGAAAGGAAGGAAGGAAGGAAGAAAGGAAGAAAGGAAGAAAGAAAGAAAGAAAGAAAGGAAGAAAGAAAGAAAGGAAGAAAGAAAGAAAGAAAGAAAGAAAGAGAAAGAGGAAGAAAGAAAGAGAAAGAGGAAGAAAGAAAGAGAAAGAGGAAGAAAGAAAGAGAAAGAGAAAGAAAGATCCTTCCCACTATCCTGCACTCTTCTAATCTCTTTCTTTCTTTTTAAAACAGCTCTTCAGTTTGGAGGGATATTAAAAATAGAAGAGTGTTAGATTTGGCAATAAATTAATGTCCAGATGAAGGGAAAACAATTACAAATTGGAAACAGATTTATTCACACTCAGTGCATTAATGAAAACGTTAAAAAAAAGCTAAACTGGGTATACTGTGTGGAAAAAAATAATGGCCCAGCAGGTCTACTTTTTATTAACAACTCATCAGTAAGCAGGTTGTAATTCATAACAAAGAATTTACCCCAAGGAACACCACAGGACTGTGAGCTTTTTAGTTTCCTAAGAAAATACATATGTTGTTCCACTTGGTTTCCTTTCAATAAAACCCACCAGTTAGCACTTCATTTTCGAGCTGTTCTGACAAATCAGGTGAGTTAGCTTTGTAGAAAAAACAGAAGCCAACTTTTCAGCTGAGAATTTTAGGGAATTTTTTAATAACTTAAATAAATTTCCCAAACGGCAAGGAAACATGATAAAAGGCTGTGAAATGAGTTTGTTTGGAACAGCTTAAAAGAATTTTTCTTTTAATTTGCTTCATTAATTTTTCCTGAGGAAATATTTAGGAATACATCCCTTACTGCTAAGGTACGTGTTTGAGACAAAAGGAATTTTTATGATTTTTGTTGTGTTTTTATAGTGTCTTGAAACCTGATTAAAGATACTGATGAAAACCTGCCCACTAGTTTGCAGCTATCTGCAAGGCCTAAAAGAGTTTGAGGTGCCAAGAAATCGGTTTTGTGAAGGTCACCCTAACATGACGCGTCTATGACACGTCTCTTACAACATAAAATCCTGTATTCTTTTGTGTCTGTGCCTGTCACTTTCAGATGGAAAAGCCCTCCTGAAGGAAGAAAATAATCAAGGATGTGAGCAGGAAAGCAGAGAATTATATGAAATGCAAAGAAAGAAAAAGGAACTGAGGTACAAAATTAGTACGGATTTAAATAAATTACTCCAGCTTAAATAATTGCAGTGCAATGTTGGCCAGGACATGCACCATGTCCATCCTTGGTTCAGTTCACATAGGTAATAGACCTGCCACAAGTGTCAGCACCTCCCTCTTGTCCCAGTGCCTGTTTTAGCCAAGCAGGATCCTCCAGTCAGTCTTTTTTCAGAAGGAAAAGGGCAATCTTCCTGGTATTTTATCATCACACTCAGTCCTTTCCATGTGGTTTGATGGAGCAGAGATCTAGTGCAAGACTCCAAGAGATCACTGAGAGTTTCTCCATCAACTTACAATTTCATTTGCAATGCTTATCAAACATCACAGAAGCAAAATGAACTACCTGCTCCAGGATTCCCAAAAACTATACTGAAGTGCAATTTGAGATGTAAAGGAGACGGGGTTCCTAGTTATTTATCATTCCTGACTTGACTAGAAAGGAGCACTGTAAAAGCAAGGATGCAGTACTTACATAGAAAGACTCCTTATAGCTGATGACATATTTACACTGACTAAACACAACTGGAAATTAATTCTAACCCTTCTCCAAAAGAAGAAATAATTGAAGGTGAGAGTCAGTAGTTTCTCTTCCGTCTCTCGTGTCTCTGATGGACATCCATCATTCCCTTGGGCACAAATCACAGCGATCTACAGCTCTGAGTGGAAGAGATGTGCAAGTTATTTCAGAAACGATGAGAAATGAGAGTGTGCTGGTTCACGTGTCACTACCATAACTAGGTAGTGTCAGCAAGAGCTCTGAGAGCACCTATATCAAGTGGCAAAAGTTTCTGTAACATATGTGTAGATCATAAAGATCATATGAATAAATCCAGGAATGTTTTCAGCCTCAACGGCAATCTTTTAGAAGGACTGACTCTCCATAAAGCTGTTTAAAGCAGTCTAAAGTGGTGAAGACACTCTCTGGAAGATAATATTAGAACATTCCTAAGGCAACACTTTTAGGCCTGTACCTCCAGATCCACTGTGGAGGATCCAGCTTCAGAGAAGGGGAAGTCCAGCTATGTCAAAAGCAACCTAAGTTGGTGAATGTTGGGCTGGAGTAGGACTCAAACACTGATATTTCCAAAGCACTTCATCTGAGAACTGCTGGTCAGGCAAGTAGTTAATGCTCAGAGACCTCTGCAGTGACATGCAAATGGAAACATCCCACTCCCTCTTCCATTACAGTAGGTCTGGGCCGCAGTATCCTCCACAATTAGAAACAGTTTAAGTGCTTAAGGATGCAGCTCATAGCTTGGAAAGTGTAGGCAGCTGAAGCATTTAGGCACATGAAATCACTGCAAGATTAAAATACTTACTGTGTTCATGCACTTTTAGCCAATCTCCAATTTGTAATCTGTCCAGAAAAAAATGAGATCATATATCTGCTACTCAAATTATTTTGCTATCTGCCAAAGAATGCTTCTGGGAAGGGTTATTCTTCCCAGCAGAAATGTAGGAAATAAGTTGGAAAACATTAATACATATTAATAAAAAAGGCCTGTGAAGACAACAGCTGTTTGATCCTTAGATAAACTGTAGACAGTTTTCACTATTTAAGTCGTTTTGAGTGATGTACTCTAGGTTTAGAGGGTAAAAAGGAGCCAAGAAAAAGATGAGAGAAAAGAAAAAAGCCTGGAGAAAATATTTACTTGCATATTTTTCCTAGGAAAATATAAATGTGGCTAATGAAACAGACTTGTTTGGATACTCTGTAGCACTCCCAGAGGGATCTGGAGGGGATATTTTCCACCTACTCCTAAGCTTCAGCAGTCACAGCTGGGGTTTCTGTGGTGGGACCCTCATGGGCATGGACTTTTCGGGTGTTTGCAGAAAGGTGGGTGAGGGACGTTGATGGTGCCTTTTGGGACGGAGGATGACATCCATGCAGGTGTGGCAGCCACTGATGTCTGTAGGGAAGCTGCCCACCTGGGAGTCTGGCTGCAGGGGGGACCCTGCCTGAGGAGCCAAACAGCTGTGGGGAGCTGGTGGGGATGTGGTTGCCACATCCATAAGGATCTACAGCATATGACAAGGAATACAAAATATGATTTAGTCTGAATTTTTCCACCACCTAACAGGGGCTGTAGGTGCCTCCCAGGGTTGGCTGTGTTCTTGGGCAGACCTTCCTTCCTCTGCTGCTGCACAATTCACCCTTATGTGCCTTTAAAACAAGAACTGTACCTAAAGAGAAAACAGAAACCAGCGCACATAATTTCTGCTCTAGAGACAAGTGGACACATGTGGGACATGAGGACAGACATGACACCTTGGGTGATCTCCAATGCATCTCATCCAGGGATGAGGTCTTTTCAGCTCCTGTGAGGACTCTACAGAGGCAAGAAGAGGGAAGCTTTTCTCCAGGTGCTGCTGGGAAAGAAGGGGGACTCACACAGTGGATTTCTCCAGCCTAAGCCCTGGATGGAAAACCTGAGTAGCAGGAAAACTTCTTCACTTACAGTCCTTACACAGACTCATGGCCTACTTCAGCTGGTGAAAGAAGTCTGGGTGATCTCTTTGTGTTTTCTTGATCTGATTGCTCTGGATGCCAAATTAACTGGATGTCTCATATAACTAAAGTTTATATCAAATGTAAAACTTCCAACTTGGAGGGTTTTTTTCCCCAGAATTCCAGAATTAATATTTACTCTCTGATGTCCTCACCCACCTTTCTTTCCAAAGAAGTTGGCAGAAGCTGGGGCTCACTGCAGATGCTCAGGCAAGGGTGAACCAGGTGACGTGAGGAACCCTCTGGGAGGCCTGTTGATACACATTTGCCAGTGGAACAGACAGCTCACTGTGGCTCCCATTTACAAGCTTCTGAAACTAGCTTCTAAACTAGCTTTTAACAAAGAAAATGTGTTAAAGTACCAATAAAACTGCTCTAATAAGCCCTCCATAGCAAACTCCTAATTGAAGCTCATAAAGAGAGCTCTAAACAGTATTTAAAGTGCAAAGAAAACATATTGGTCCTCAATGCAAACAAGTAGATGTAGTGCTGATGCTTTTTATTTGACCAACATGAAAGCTGCAGAACACAAAAATGTAGGTGTGGGATGTGTGTGGTTAGAAAGCTGGTTATTGGACTTAGAGCAGGTTTAAAATACCTCCTTCAATAAGTTTGGCTCAAATATATACAACCTGCCCAGAAACCTGTACAAATGCCTTTTTTACTTGTACTCTTTCCCACACACATGGATGTACCTGCAAATGCAGGACAGAGCATGCACGTATTTTACCTACTACTTCCTGATTTACTTCTGTGTTTCAACTACTGCAAATTATGCTGCTTCTCTTGGTGCTCCTGAGCTAAAGTTTAGGTCCTCAATGACAGCACAGTAACTGAAATTACATCATGTTGAGGGCATGCAGTGACTTCTTGACTCTTGCCAAACACCCACATGCTGAAAGCATCTGGAGAACTTCTCAGAGTCTGCTTTGGAGATCTCCCCTATGAGCAACAATGGTAAAATTTCCTCCAAATCTACAGGTTTCTCCATGGCCTGAGGGAAGAGAAGCACACAGAAATATTAAAGAGGAGAGTGAAGAAAGGGAAATTACATTTGATAATGGTGTAGCTTGGGAGAGAACAGAGCAACTCATGGCAACCCATTTCACCTCATTGCAACTCCTGTTACGTGGAGAAGGAAACTTGGAAAGAAAATGTATCTTCCTCCCAATTGTATGTCCAGCTATGAGCTCTACAGAATGGATTTCCCAGCAAAAAGTAATTGCCTTGACCCTCCAAATACTGCAGGACTTGTTCCTACTGAAGGCAACGAATTATTTTGTCAGGGCCTTCAAATATCCTGCTGGGCAGGACACACACCGGGGTGTCTTTAACTCAGGGTGTGCAGGTGCCACTAAAGCACAAGCATGCCAGAGAGCTCTAGTTACATCTACAGTCTGCATGGTCCTTAGCTTCTGTCAGTGGTAGAGAGAGTCAGATGGAGCGGCCAGGCAGCCACATGTGGAGGGGAGCGGTGACGGGAGTCAGTCTGGTGGGGGCAGGGAGAGTTAAAAATACTGTGGGATGAAATTTTTGGATCAAAGGAGAGGAAATAACAGACTTTGAAGATGGAGAAGGAGGGAAAAGGAAAGAAGACACTATTAAATTAAAAATCTTTTGAAAAAGCACTCAAACCTTGTACAGTATATTTGGGCTGCAGGGCTGATACATCCAAGTGGTGTCATCCCCTGATCTCCATCTTCCTCAAGCTCTTTTCAAGGCAGAGCTGCACTAAAAACCCATTGTGCTGCTGATGAAACACTTTGTGGTTTTGCCCCAAGTAATTCACTGGTTTCCACAAAAACTAAAGGCAGTTTTTATAGGCAAAAGCTGTCATTTCACTGTGCTAAGCTGTTTCTGCCATAAAAAGGTGTGATTTCACTTCCTGCACATGTGTGAAAATTTAGGATGTGTTCCAGTATAAAAGAACATGTTGCCACATGAAAAGCTGCATTTTTAACGGCATTTGCAAAATCTCACCCTTGACCAAGTTTGTCAGTTCTCACAAAATCTTAAAGACCAGGCCATGACTTGTTTTTCTGTGAGTGCACAGAAGTGTTAAAATACTGCAGTGATGGGAAAAAGAATAAAAAAACCCAAAAACAACAACAACAACAACAAAAACCCAACGAGAGAGAGAAAGGAGAAAGAGGAAAAGGAAAAGAAGACAAGAAGACAAAGCAAACGGAAAGGTCCCACATATGCAGGGTCTTGATGCAACTGTCAAGAATCTACAAAGACTTTCAGTGGTATAAAGATCACCTGCCCCAGACAAAAGCTGTTGCCCCTGTAAGACTGAGGCGCTCTGACACTCAGATTCAACAGGAAATGGGAGCCTTGAGACCTTGTGGAACTAGATGATCTTAAGGTCCTTTCCAACTCTAACTATTCTATGATTCTATGGTATGCTACAGGAGGAAGGGAGGATCCCTTCCCGAGAGGCACACTGCCCACTTGAGGGATACTGCAGACCTCCTGTTGCACCCAGAACCTGGAGGACAGAATAACAAGTTCTGATGGGAAGACAAACAAAACTAAGAGTTTCCCTAAAATCAGTAAGATACTTCTTGTGAGGCTGGACTCCAAGACCTCTCCACGTACTGCAGAGCCTACAGGTTACATAAGATTGGGATGCATCGTGCAAAATGAGGTTAAGGGAAGAAATGGTTTGTGAAAGCTCTCAGGCCACTAGTACATCCTATGAAATCATTGTAAGAACAAGATAGTTTCTCATTTTCAGCTATAAGACTAGAAATATTAAAATAAAGGTTGATAAAATTATTTGACTACCGAAAACTGTAGACTTCTAAAGAGGAGAATCTAATGCAGATGTTTCCTCCAGAGCGAGTAAAAAAAAATTAAAATATATAGATAGTAAAAGGGGAATTTTAGATATTTGGATTTTTCTTTGCTTCAAAGTAGCCTTGTACTGTGCGATACTCACGCTCTTCATACAGCCTACAGTATATTCTTTAGTATCTCACTAGCACTCAGATGTACTCAATAACACTTTTTATCAACTTCATTACGAAGTTTCAGAAATTACTTAAAACACTATAAAAGGGCCAAGGCACTGCACTGAAGTTCACCAAAATCAGCAAGAGATGCTCTGTTTCAGCTGGAATTATGAGTCCTGATGAAAACTGAAGTTAAAGAGAGGTTTGGATCAAACCCTGAATCAGCTCTCCAAAACAGGTGCAGAACAGTGAATAATTCTAGGGCTGAAGTCAATTAGACCCACTCAGGTTTGGTCAATTAGTCATTCTTTTGATCTCTCAATCTAGCAGAAAGGTTAAAGAAAAAAGCTCATTTTTACTCATATCCTCAGCTGCAGGGGTGGGGGGTCCTCTCCCAGTATTGAAGCAGAAAAACTTCTCTGGACTTCTTTTTCTTCTCTGTCTCACACATTATTAGGTTTTGTGCAAGAGGGCAGGTTTGCAGATGCAGATGTTCAGATGGAGTACTGAAGAATGGGTTCCTGAAGGGCACTGGGGGCAAAGCTTCAGGATATTAGAGGAGAGCAGGCTGATATTAAACCAGCATAAGCTGAATGTGAAATAGCACGGGGCTAGGCTCAATGCTGCAACACCTAAACTTTCACACACTGCAGCCAAGGAGCTCACAACTTCAGCAAATATACCTGGAGAACAAGCTGGGATGGGTCCCACAAAAAAAAAAAAAACAAACCTGCTGCATAATCAGGCTGAGCTTCATAACTGGAAATGATGTGGAGGGAAATGTGAATAAGTGTGGCCGAAGAAAAAGATTGTCCTGATCTGCAGGTACCGGGTTGCCCCGATGAGCCCTCAGGATAGCAGTGCCCACTGGTCTTCCATCCCTGAAGCCTTCAAAACCTCTAAAACCTCTTAAATCTTGGCAGTTGCTATGCTCACCCTGGCCATGAAAGATTCAGGTCTAACTGTGCCTTCCTGACCACCCAACTTACCTGGTGCCCTCACAGCAAAGCATTTGGTGTACCATTTCCTCAGGGCTCAACCTCTTTCACCATGACAGGATACACACGTGGTCCTGGGAGTGGCAGAAGGGAAACCTGCACTTAGTGCATTCGCACAGAACAGGGTCAGAAAATCACCCTGGCTTCCCTCGCCAACTTATCCCTCTAGAAGCTGCCTGGCACAGCAGTTTCCAACTCCTCAGGTGGACCTTTCCTCCTAAAATAAAAATATCACTGTCCCAGAATAATTAACTCCACCTTTGCAAGTGAAATATTCGTTATTTCTTAGCAAAGTTAATCTTATCCTACAAGATAAGTAGGCTTATATTGTAAATTAGTGTCATCCTATAAGAAAATGAGGAAGTTACCTTGGTATGGTTAAATTATACTGGAAGTCCCCAAGTAGAACTGCTATTTTTGACTAGCCAGTTCTGCATGCCCAGACAAGGCCTAAGACCTTTAATAGGCAAAATAGAAATCAGCCTGTTTCCCAAAGTAGAACTAAAGCAGATTCAACGATTAGTTATAATAATGGACATAGAGTGTTGTGTTCTAACACAAGGTACAATCTGCCTCATAGCTCTGAAACTGCTCTTGGTAGAACTATAGATTAATTTCCTGTGCCTTAGCATAGTTGTGTTTTGAGTTAATAGTTTTTGTACTCAAAACCATGCCAGCTTGTAACCTCAGACCACAGCTATCCCTGTGGAGACAAAGCACTGGATGTCTTGAGGATGGCATCTATTCAATACTGAAGGCTCAAGCTGCTCAATACAAGCCAAAGAACATAAATTAACATACATGTTACAATCTAAACATATTGGAAACTGTATGCAGATCTGACGCTTTTTGGGGAGATTTGAAAAGCACATGGGTTTAGATTATTTTGATGGATTAAGTATTTTACTGAACTGTTTGCTTTAGCAGCTTCTAATCAAATTTCAAAGAATTAAATTCTAAGATATTTTTAAATATTTGTGTATTACAGGATAAATCAAATAATTCACAGAGTGAAACCCTGGCCCTACTGAAATCAGTAGTACTTTTGGAAACTCCTGTTGACTTGCAGGATGACAGGATTTCATCCTTGAGAAAATACATAGATGAACATGCTATGCTTTTCTTCTGACTAAAGGACTCTGGAACTAAAAAAAAATAAAATACCTTTTTATCAATAAAGATACTTTGTGTAGGGTGCTTTAGAACAGAGGAGACATAAGCCACAAAAATAAGTTCCCTGGCGTTGACACCATAACATTCCGTATTCTTCCACTGTTCAGTTGGTTGTAGGAAGACTCTCTCATGCAGTATCTGTTGAACCCAGCAGGACTGCAGGAGTCTCTTCTTAACCTGTGGTTCTCTTCATTTGTGGTTACCAGCAAGTGAGAGGCCAGCAAGACTGGCTAACAGTGATCTGCCCAAATTTGCCTGCAGACAGAATCATAGAATAGTTAGGGTCAGAAAGGACCTTAAGATCGTCTAGTTCCAACACACCTGCCATGGGCAGGGACACCTCACACTAAACCATGGCACCCAAGGCTCTGTCCAACCTGGCCTTGAACACCACCAGCGATGAAGCATTCACAACTTCCTTGGGCAGCCCGTTCCAGTGCCTCACCACCCTTACAGTAAAGAACTTCTTCCTTATATTGAACCTGAACTTCCCCTGTTTAAGTTTGAACTCATTTCCCCTTGTCCTCTCACTACAGTCCCTAATGAAGAGTCCCTCCCCTGCATCCTTATAAGCCCCCTTCAGATACTTGAAGGCTGCTATGAGGTCTCCCAGCAGCCTTCTCTTCTCCAGGCTGAATAGCCCCAACTTTCTCAGCCTATCTTCATATAGGAGGTGCTCCAGTCCCCTGATCATCCTCGTGGCCTCCTCTGGACTTGTTCCAACAGTTCCAAGTCCTTTTTATGTTGAGGACACCAGAGCTGCACACAATACTCCAAGTGAGGTCTCACAAGAGCAGAGTAGAGGGGCAGGATCACCTCCTTGGACCTGCTGGTCACGCTCCTTTTGATGCAGCCCAGGATACGGTTGGCTTTCTGGGCTGCGAGCGCACACTGCTGGCTGATGTTCATTTTCTCATCGACATATTGCTTT
The DNA here is from genome assembly GCA_009867235.2 of Psittacus erithacus. NCBI lineage: Eukaryota > Metazoa > Chordata > Aves > Psittaciformes > Psittacidae > Psittacus > Psittacus erithacus. The sequence goes on from WYDI02032101.1 coordinate 17,497, forward strand.
ACATGGAAGAAGTCCTTTATCTCCTGACTTGTATGCCAAAAACATGGCTGATCAGTTACTTCTCTGGGGTAACTTTGGGATACTACCAGGAAACGTACTGAGTCTCTTGAGGTCTGACCCTGATGCTGCAGGACTGAATCGCACAATTCCCATCGGTCTTGAGAGTGCAGTGTCAAACTCCCATGTCTGTGCTGGGGGCAGAGCATTCACAGACACATCTCAAACCAGATCACAGGACATGCCACATCATTGACTCTGGCATAGTTTTATGTGCAAATGCATCAAAAGGCCACAGCTTTAGGCACACAACTCCTGCCTCTGTGCCCTGGAGGTCTGAGCTATCCATCCCCCTGGAGACCCTGAATTCTCAGTGTGCCAATATTTACTTCAGTTAAAGCCACTGGGCATCCAGGTGCCTGATGCTAAGGGCAGCTGCAGCTAAGTAGGAACAATCCCTGTTTTGCTACTAGTCCTCACCCATAAAAGATTTCCCACTCATCTGTGTGTAGGGACATGCCATGTCCTCGTCTGAGCTGCTGTATGAGCAGAAGGCAGCAGTGTTTCTCACTAATATGGCAGCCTGGCAGGCAGGGCTGGCAGAGCAGGCAGTGCCCATGCCAGGAGTCCACATACAGCTCATTGGTCTGAGCAGTTGAACCCACAGCTCTCAGCTCCTTGGGTCTCTGCGCCATAAGGGGCAGAGGTGGTCTAGCTTCTTATCTGAGAAGGAAAAGATCAAGTCAAGCCCTGCTCCAGGGAAAATGTAATGTTGCATATTTCAATATTCAGCTGGGGTTTGTCATTGCCCCTGGAAAATTGTGCTGTGGGGGAAAAAATGACTTAGAAGCAAACACTTGGGAAAAGGCAGCTTATATTTTCCTCTGTCTTTTTCAAGTGCTCACATTCCCATATTACTTATGAGCTTATGATAGTCTATAAACCAGCAGAGGATGCACAGAAATTGGCACTGTCAGGGTAGCTGCCCTTTGCAAACTGCCCAGTTTGTTATTAATGCAGAAACATCTCCCCATGCCTGTATCTTATACAGGTCCTGAAAGGTAGAATCAAAAACAAGAAAGCAGTCCATGATGGCAAAGACATTTATAAAATGAAATGGAGCTGTGGAGCTGTGCCTCCACTAAGGGTTTTATCAATGTAGAAATTTCCTAAAAGCTAGCATACTGCAGACCAACATTACTGCAGCAGCAGAAATCTCTGTGCAGAGTCAGTCACAGAAGCAGCAGAAGTGGGAACTCACTTTTGCCAGCCCCTGGGGGAGAAGCTGCTCCATGAATTTTGTGCATATAGAAGTTGTTGATAAGCCCTCTTGCAACATCAATGCCTTTCCCATAGGCATTGGAGTAACCACTTCCTTTCTTCTAGTTTGCAGCTGCCTGTTTAGCTCAAGACAGAGAGCAGAGATTAAGACCAGCTTAATAGGAGAGAACACCTGGAGCAAAGCCTGCTAGTGGCTCCTGCATCCACAGGAACAGCTCTGTGAAACGAAAGAGCCATGGCAAAGTCCATTCCTTTGACAGGGAACAGCGACATGACCCTAATTGCAATGGGGAAGGCAGCGACCCTCCTGCTCCGCTCCACAGAGAGCTCGACCCTCATAAAGTTTTATTCATGAGGCATTTTTCTTTCCTGTTCTTGGAAAGTTCTGCATTTGTTGACTTTGTGTCAGCTGATTAATTGGGTATTAGCAATGCTTTGGGTGAAATCCTGGTTTTGCCAAGCAGGAGGGGAATTACATCAATGGTTAAACTCAGAGTTTATGATTGAATTTCCAAACTTTTACTTTGTGTATGACAGCCGGTGTGATTGGATCTCAGGGCAATTCACAAAGAGGAAAACACTTCCTAATTGTTGCCCCACCTATAAATATGCTATATATACTTCGCGTATTGAAAAAAGAGGAATAACCTTCCTTGGATGTGAAGATTATATGACATTGTGCAATGCAGCATGGACAAGTCCTTGGCTACCTTCTGTAGGAAGTATGTGTTACGTTATTTATTTTTCAGGGGTATGAAAATAGATCCTAGACCAGGGACAGCTGGGGCTGCTGCCTTTGTCTGGGCTTGAGTCAGACCTGGAGAGCACATTGGTTAGGACTTTCTCTGCCTAGTTTTGGTAGCCAAGCTGATGCATGATACGCTTCCTTTGGCAGTGAAGTCATATTTTTCCACTCCCCTCTATGTGCAACTGTTCATTTCTCCATTCTGTTTACCAGCCCTTACCTGAAGAAGCAAGTATGCATGTAGGGGCCACTCGTGTTCTTCTTGGTTGAAAACAAAATTGATCTGCTCCTGGAAAAGATTTGTTGGAGTCTTTTAATTTGTATTGTTATTGCTATCTTTGTTATGGCATGGCTCCTCCCAGAGCAGCCAGGCCAACCCCACTGCAGGGCAGTAAGTCACAACCAGGGAGCAGAAGAGAGCAGCCAGGAACTGCCACCTTTGCCTTTTTCTGACAGAGAGAATGTATTCTGAACTGCCTGCAGGCAGGGAAGCACCTCGTCACTGCTGGCTGCAGAGCAGGGACTGTGGATGAGAAGCTGCATATGGCAAAGGCAGAGATGACATGGGATAAAACATCCCTAGCCTTTCTGAGCACAGATGATAAAGAGTGAGCCTTAACACTTCCTACCCCCTTCGGGTATCCTTGAACACTGCAGCCTGGATTGGGAAAAATAAATAAAGACATGATGTCTACAATCCCACACATCACACCTCAGAAGCAGAGACTCTGAGCTGCTGGCACCTTGGCCAGACTCAGTACCTGGCCACCTTGCCCCTGTGAGGTGAGGAGAGACCCAGCTTTTCCCCTCACTGTACCACATCCTTGGGCAGAAGTGGCAACTGCAATGCAGAGGACATGGGAAGTTGTGAAACAGAGGGGCAGCAAGGTGGTACCTGGCGTCTCGCAGGAGGGGCCTGGGCAGTGCAGAAAGCCCTGGAGTCCTGGCCAGTTCTTAATTGCTGAAGTGTCTTTACTGTCTTATGATATGTGATGGCATTATTGACCATCCACAATGCTCAAAGTTGCATGCTCCAAAAATGCCAAACATAGGGGAACGTTACATTCCTACATCTCCCATGCTGGCATCAGCTGCATGGAGTCCTTTCTCTGGGCAACACCTGGTAAAGTGTTTGCACCTTTTTGCCTTTTGAGTAGCTCTTGCCACACTCAGGTATACTACCGGCAGTGCTCGGCAGTGGTGCTTGCACTGCACACCTACAGCTGGCAGGGATGAGGGGACTCAAATCTGTCCCTGCTATAGAAGCAGCAGGGTGCAGCGTGGGGCAACTCTACCACTTCCCTGAAGTCTACACCAGCTTGCTGTTGCTATTAGGTAAAATCCAAAGTGTTGGATGTGATAAATAAATCCTGATTGGTTTTGGTGCTGGCTACCTCTCCCAGCCAGGTGTGAGTCCTCAGGATTTTTCATAGTTATTACAGCACTAGCAGAGAATTTAGTGGAGTGAAAGAGCTTTTTACTGCAAATGGTTGTTTCTGTTCAACTAGTTATGCCCATTTTATTCCTAAGAGGCCAGTAATCTGCAGCAGAGATGACTGAGAAGCCACTTCAAATGCAGAGGACAGCAGTGATATTAGCTGGACAGGTTATGAATAAATAATGCCAGTATTTACAACAAGGCTTTGTTAAGGAAAACATTGGACCACGTTTGTTTTTTCAGCTTCTCTGGTCAGAGCAATAAACTCACCACTTGCTGATGAGGTGTCCCTCCTTTAGTGTGAGGTGTCCCTGCCCGTGGCAAGGGGGTTGGAACTAGATGATCTTAAGGTCCTTTCCAATCCTAACTATTCTATGATTCTATTCTATGATAAGGTTGGTGGTGTTCTCTGTGAAAGTAACACTCCTGCTCAGAAAGATGCAGTTCTCCAGAGTGGTGTGGAAGGAGTAAAAGTGGAGGCACGAGGAAGCCCTTCAGCACTACTCGCTAGGTCGACTCCATTGATGCAATGTTAAAGCACATGCCTAAAGGATATCGAACAGAATAAGGCCCCATAATATTTGCATTTATTTCGTTTAAACTGGATCTTCTATAAATCTTCATCACACTAAGAGTGACTACTCAGCTAGGCTCCAGAAATATACACATTTTCTTCTAATTGTCTTCCTTCACTGCTTACTAGAAAGAATCATGTCTACATTTTCAATCAGTGATCTGTGATTTTATTTTGACCAGGTTTGTTCTTTCACCGGAGGGTTTCTTTTTGCTGTGGTGTTCCAAGATATCTTCCCCCTGGAGTTGGAAGTTATGGGACTGTTCTTCCAATTACTGTGTGAACTTAGGTTTTTAAAATTCAAAAAGTTTGTGCTCAATGAGTTTGACAGGCAAGCAAAACCTGGGGCAAAAATAAAAGGCAAAAAAAAAAGAAAAAAGGAAAAAAAAAAGTGAAATAACAGCAAGACAACAGTTTCATAAATTTGGAAAGAGGGTTTCTTGCCAGGTTGTTTTTATTAACTGCTATAAAGGAAATGAGGCTCAAAGTACTGAAAAGATGGTGGGGGAGAAGGATCAGGTAAAGGGATTGCAAAACCACCGCAGACAAGTCTAAATTGGTCCATTGAAGAGCCAGATTTCACATGCCTGAGAATCAATAACCAAGAATCACCACTGGCTATAAAAGTACTCACAGCTAACCAGTAATAACCAGTTATAATCATTTACCTCTTCTTTTTTCTCCATCATTAAACACCCAGAAAGAATCAAAGAAAAAGATGCATTTGAGATTCATATTGTCAGAAGTCTGTAAGAGTTTTCTCATGCCAGACAAGAGCATTGTTGGTTTTCCTTTGAAATGCTGGACCCATTGGCATAAATAGATTTGCAGATACTCCCAGAGCAACTAGGACAGAAGGTACTGAAAGGTACCGCCACTGACACTTATATAAACAACACACTTGCAAGTAAGATAGAACTGAGGTTTTTCTGGGAGGAAGAAGCTGTTGGTGAAGTCTGTCTTTCTGTTTGGGTTTTGTTACTATGGTTTTAGGACTAGTTGGTCACCCGGTAACTTCCACAGAAAGTGCTTACTTTCCAGTGAAATTCTCCTTTTGATTTCCCATTAAACCATCCTTGGCCTTCCCCATCACAACCCAATAACCTTGTGTTATGTGCCATTAATCCTTCTCTCCGTACCTACTTCACAGACTTTACATTTGAAATTAGAAGTTATTATTTTGTTACTGTCATTTGTCATCTTCCACCTGAAAATAGTCGATATGGTTTTCTATATGCTATAAATAACAAAATATGCTCTCAGATTAACTAACAAAGTTATAATTCAATCTGGGAGCTTTCCTGCCATGCATAAACCCTCAAGTTGTACCCTGGTGGTTCCCAGTGTCAGTAGACACCCGTGATTGAATTGCAGCCAATCAGGGACCACATATTACTCAGGGTATTTCTAGAAATGAAAGGTTCTGAATACCCTGAAATATAAGGCAATGCTTGAAGAAGTAGGACGTTATTCATAATGAGGACATTTAATTTTTTCTATATTTAATGAGACTGTAGCATGGTTTGCGGTTTTTCTTTTTTCCTTTTCTTCTTCCTGAGGAAGCAAATCATGACCTGCACATATATGAAATCATAAATTGTAGATAAGAAAATACTTTTCAGTTCCCTATCAAGAAAAATAAGAACTGGGAAAGGAAGGAAGGAAGGAAGGAATGAAGAAAGGATAGTGCAAGGAAGAACGAGAGAGAACATAAAGAAAGAGAAAGAAGGGTAGAAGGAAGGGAGGGAAGGAAAGAAAGTACAAAGGAAGGAAGGAAGGGAAAGTTAGCAATTTAACTGTGATTTAAGCTATAGTTTTCTGTTACAAAACTCTCTCAGTAGAATTACACACAGAAGTGCCCTGTGTTTCGTGTTTGTCCTGCAAGGTGACAAAAACTTTTGCACATCTGTCCAGTTTCCACTGGCTACTGTGTGTTGTGTGGCCACGTCAGCAGGCAAATTTCAGATGGCCAATATCTGTAATGGGACATGATATGGGAAACTGGTCAAGCGCTGTCAGAAATTTATAGCTGCTGAAAGCATGAACATGCCCTGTGATGCGCAGCTGGCTCAGTCACTGAAACATCAAACATCAGGGCCTTTATAGAAGCACCTAAATAATTCACATACCACATGGGTTTTCCTTTGAAAACCCTCCTTGTATTTGTAGTGACAAAGAAGATTCACAGTTGTGTTGGGACAGGGCTGGGTTTTAAGGGATTCACTGGAAGATCATCACATAATTCTTTGAAATATATTCTGAGACTTGTTTCTGAGAACAGAACTATTGCACTCTCAGTACTTAGCAACCTAACTTCAATTGAGGATTGCATTATAAAGAAACATTCCTTTGGTTTTTTGTTTGTTTGCTCAGGAAAAAAATAAATTACACTCTTTCTGTGGCCTTCAGAAGTGACCTGGTCCTTTTTCAGGATATAATAAAGGAAATAATTAAAGTCTTGGGAAAGGTTTGTATGGAATCACTGTTTCTCTAGAGCCAGATCAAGTAATAAAGAATTTTACTAGGATACAAAAGGCCCTGGTAATTTAAGAGAGAAGCAAACTTTTTTCCAATATAGTTTCAGATTATATCATCTCTCAGGAATCCTTTGTGACTGGTCTTCTATTTAAAGAGAAATAGCCCCAAACTAATAGGATACTTGACCCCCAATTATAAATTGTCCTACTGTCATAGTTGGTACTATTTTTTATTATTACTCATGTTTTTTTTAATTTCTCTTTCAAATAAATCTAGTCTTTCCACTGTTTTCACCAAACATAGGCCAAAAAAATCAGTTTTTGATTCCAAATTCCGAAAACCTGATGTCTCAAGAGCTGGTTCCACAAACTCTTCCCTTGTGTTATTTTTAATCTTGGGAAAATGGATTTGTGGCAGCAGCCAAATCTTTTGTTTCCTGGGGCAAGTGTCCTTCTCCAGGAGATCCCTACCCCTCAGGGAACATTCAGTTACTTGTGTTTATAAGAAGGATTACCACTGATTTTGTTGCCTGTCTCTGAGCTCTTTGTCAAACTTTTAAGATATGGCCCAAGGCACAGGTCTACCTTCACATAAATACATGTATTTATTTGTCTGACATTGCTGACCATGTTCCTGAAAGCAGTAGAAAAACATCACAGGAAGTTTGCAAGAAAGAGGTCATTGCCTGAGGCCACCCTCCCATTCTCCCAGTTACACTCAGCTTCTGTATGGAAACACTGATCCATCGAAACCTAAAGTATGGATTTTCAGGCCTTAAAATAGCTATTTGGGGGTTTATTACTTTAAATGTAGTGAGTTTTCATAGTTCATTGGCTTACTTCTTGCAGCACAATCAGTTCAATTCATCTGCTTTTTAGCTTTTTGGGCCAGTGACGGTATGAAAGTTGCAGTTATGATGTGTACTCAAGCCTAACCTGGCAGCACAGTCTAAATGCCACCTAGACCAACCCAGCGCCAAATAGGATGAATTCAGTACAGCACAGTAATAGTATAAAAATTATTGCTTGTGGCCAAGTTATTATTCTGTGTAATTCCCTTATTCAACAGCACAATTATGTGTCCTGCATCATGGACTAGCTACTCCTGTTCCTATCTTTATTTTCTGTATACCCATAACATGTCAAGGACTTCCAAATGTAGAAAATAAACACGGACTTCTTTCCCAGAATCTTCTATGTTATGAAATAATCATATTTACAGTCTAAAAACTGTTATTAAACTGATGGATTTTCACTGAATTGCACCCATGTTTGTTTTCTAAGCAAGGGAGAAACGTGCGTTTCTGGTCTCAGGTTTAAATGAAGGGCAGAAACAGTCTTTGTCTGCAAACAGATGAAGAAATGCTCATGTGAGGGGAAGCAGAAGCTGGCCCTCCTTGAGAAAGATCAAAAGGTAAATCCTGCATCCTGCAAACCCCTTCTGAACCTGGACATCAACAAGTAAAGCAGTTCAGCCAAAGCACTCTGCCTTTCAAGAGGAAAAAAATACAGGCGCTTGTATTTAGTTGCCTTACTAGAGTCACCCAAATTTGACTGCTTTGACCATAGCTTCCCACTTAAACCTATTTCAGCCACTTCAGAGGCAGTTTTACAAGGATTAACTTACTACAGTCTCTGCTATATTATGAAAATACAAGGTGGCATCTCACAGTTTGTTCTTAGTGTTGATGCTGTTGCTGAATGTTATTGGACTTGCCAGAGATGTCACCAATGCAAAGAGGAAAAAAGTCATTCCCCAGTTCCCTGAGGCCCTATGTACCCCCACAAAGCTCCCAACAACACACTCCAGCCTTCTCAGCTAAAACGAATTGCCACAGCTTGATGCAAGCATACGAGGAAAGGCTACAAAGGGGATTGACAGGCCAGCTTTAGTAATTTTTTTCTGCTTGGCTGAAAGATTGTGATCTGAAAACTAGTTAGCACAGAGCTATTATATACCAAAAGTCCAATATTGTGTTTTTAAATGTAATCGGTTTCAGTGGTAGCTAAGGAGACTTGCAGCCATGCAAGAATAGGTGCTAAATCTATTTTGCCTACATAAATTGTATTTTGCTTTGCAAAAGCCCCAGTTGAATTTTGAAAGACTTTACAAGTTCACAGGCTGCACCTGTAGGTCTAATGTCAGTAGTGCTTTGTAGAGAAGTCTTTTTCTTGTTTGAATTCCCTGCAGTTGCAGTTTCATCTCCTGTAGCACCATGTAAGCACTGGATATTAGCTATAACAAGCAAAGCAGTAGCTACAGCTGTACCTCATTCCCATTGTACTTCATATTGGCTCACTTTAAACTTACAAAAACCCTCCAAAGCTTTCACGTAAAACATTTGAGTAAACAAAATTTGATTATTTACAAATGATCTCATGTTGTTTTGCCATGGCCAAAACTGAGAACAGCCATTAGCCAGCCTGTTGACCAGATTTTCTTTGGGCTGGTTCAACTTAACTATTCTGGAGTGCTATTGCTGATTTGTTACAACATGTCTGTATCTTTGATTACACCTCTGACTGTCTTATCCATACAAGGTATTCAAGGTGAGGTATTCAAAACTGCAGTTAAGACTGTCATATTGAAACAGCTGTGCTGATATTAATTAAACTTTCTAACATCTTTACCAGCTGGGAAAAGATCCTAGTGCTATCATCAACATTTCAGAGGTGGCCTCTATTACTAACATTTTTGCCTGGAGTTGCAAAACAAAATACGCAGAATTTTAAGCAACCTTATATGTAAACAGCCAAATATTCCGGTGTGTTGCCATTCTGTATCTTCTCCCAGCTTCGGCAAGCAGTTGGACAAGGTCTATGAGATGAAGGACTGCACCTGGCGTTTGCTATGAGTAATAAGAATATATATACAGGTGGTTATTAGAAATTATCAAGAAATTATCAAGAAACATCCCATCTCCCTTTCTAAATAAAAAAATTAAGTCAGAGTATTAAAACTTTTTGAAGACACACAAATGTTTCAATGAAAATGTTGTCAAGAAATTTTTTAATCTCTGGGATAGAATTACTGTGTGGGAAAACCAACTTTGGATAGCCAAGATCCCTCATCTCACCTTACGGGGAGATGACAGGTCAAGTTCCTCATCTGAACCACTGCCCTAACCTACTTGACTTTTGAAGCTTTTATTAATCTGCCTATTCTTTATTTTCTCCCCTCTCCCTCGAAAAAAATAAAGAAACAGGAAGAAAGATCTCGTATTCTTTCTGCACTGGAATGAAAACAAATTTTGAAACCGCAACATTTTTCACAAAACAGAATTCTTGTTTTCCAGCCAACCCTATTACTTATTATTATCGACCTTTCAGAGACTCCAATTTAAGATTTTTAGTGAAGCTTCAGTGAGAATCAGTGCCAGGGCTGCAGTCAGTGCTCTAAAATCCCCAACTGCCCATTCTGCTGGCTTTCTTACACCAGCGATGCCTCCCCTCCCCCAAAACAGCCCGGGAAGAAAAACCACTAATGATCTTCACCCTTGCAAAGAAAACCATCTGAGTTTTACGTTTGTGCAGCAAGAATGTCTTCTGTCCTTTCCCATAATAACCTGCTCAGATATTTTTTAAACAGCTGTAACCAATGCCATCCTCAATAAAGTAAACGGAAAAGAGGAAAAACACACACTGCAGCACATTTGACAGTCAGACACCTAGAAGAGAAATGTTTCAGGCCCCAGGGGACATGGCATCAGTGCTCCATGGCCACTTGAAACTCCTCACTCTGGCTATGGTTGGAAGTGTCATGGTTTTGACACCTTACTCGCAGAAATGCTTCCCTGTGGCAGATGTTGCTGTGATTAACATTAGGGAAGCCCAGAACAAGCATGATATCACTGTGACATCATTCCTCCTGTCCCTAGGGTACCTGGGAAGCAGACCTTTCACATACACTGCAGCACCCGTGACAGCCTTCCTAGGTGTGTTTTAAAGCAGCTTTTGAAAGCTTTTAAAAGCTTTTAAAGCCTGTCTCCTGTTCTTTCACATCCCTAAGCTTGGCATGAGCACCCTATCCAGATTTACGCTCCCTGTTTTACTAGCCCATCGGGCTTGGGACATACCTTCTGGCAGAGATGTAAGGAATGTAAGTAAGTGTCTGTGTTACTTGGCAAAAGACAGTTTCTCTGAGAGGTTAAAGATCTGAGGGTTTTTACATAAAGCACTTTTTTTTTCCCCCACAGAAAGGTCAAAATTTAAGCTTTGGAACAGTCTAACACATTTCTCAGACCAGTCTGGCATGCAGTCCTGTTCCTGTCTTGCTAACCACGAGTCCTCCTCCACCTTATCCTTCGTTGAAGTTTAAGAACATCTTGTGTATGTTCTTGTGTATGTAGAGAGGTGCTGAAGCCTTCAAACTGGTCTGTTGGCTTGGAAGGGAATAGAGCAGCCAGTGTTTTTTTCTTGGATCCTCTCAGTAATGAACATTTGATTAATAAAATGTTCTTGGCACCTCCCTTTTATTCCATCCACCAAATAAAACCTCTTTGAAAATGTCTAGTTTTCCTGTATCAAATTCGGCAGCTTTGAAGAAAAGCTTCATTTACTCCACCAAAATGGGTCAGGATGATGAAGAAGCACACTAAGGATTTAATTATTATTTCTGGGCAGAACTTCTCCTGCATCACTCATTACAGAAATTTGGGTTCATGGCCATTCCTGATGCAATGCAATTCCCTGTACCAACAGTCAAGGGCTGAATTTAACTCTTAAACCATATAGGACTAGATCACTCTTGGGGAGAAGACCAGAAAAGTTGTGTCCTCCCAGCTGAAAGCGAAATTTGAGCATTAGCTTGCTCTTACTATATATATTTAAGCATCCAATAAAAAACAGTTGGGGCCCTGTTGCACTGGCCCCAAGGAAGACAGATCCTGCTGGGTTTTTATATAGTACTTTTTAAAGCAGTATTTTTGTGGACAAGAAAAACATTGAAAGAAGCTGCCTGCAGACACTTTCAGGGAAACCAGCAGGGCACAAGACCTGGATGGTTTTTAAGAGATTTGCTACTTCTATAAATAAGATATGGCCCAAAAGAGAGATTTCTTCTAACATAGTGGCTGTCATATCAAAGGACTACCATCATGCTTTTAGCCAACTTGGAGAAGACACTACTCATCTGGATTATATTTGGCATGTCCTCCTTGGGATAGAAAGATAATTCCCTATGATTCACCTTAAGTGTCTTGAAAAGACAAAACATTTCAGTAAGTAATGGCCTCTGGAGAATAACTCCTCCGTAAAGAGAAGACGGCCACTGAGGACAAAAAGTAGGAGGAGAGGTGCTGAGCACTGTCACATGTTGGAACCACATACTGGGTTATAAATCACAGAGATATGCTTGGCTGCAATCAGGCATGGGCTCAGAACCATTCACAATGAGGGGTTCTAGATGCATGCTAGTTCAGGATCTTATCTTGATGAATGAATGACGACACTTCAGTGAATATTGCATTAGCCATTCTGCACTTTTACTGCTAATTGGCTGTAGGGTGAAGACAAATTGTCTCTTTTCCCCTCTGAACAGTGTCAAGATTAAACAGTGAAAGGACATGGAAAGAATAATTGCTTAAGGCTCTGGCATGATGCTTTCTCCTGTACAAACATACAATTAGGCTGTCTTAACCTCCCAATGTAGCAATAAACACCACTTCACAAACTAATTTACAGTCAAAAGTCAGAGACAGGGCTGGAGCACTGCTCTGCAAGGCGAGGGCCCTGTCATTCAGCCAAAGGGGCAGTTCCTCTAATTTAAGCCAGCAAAAATCCTTGTATGCTTTCCTCCAACTCAAATGAGACTGAAATAAAGTCTATACATTCAAATCATTGAGCAAACCAGCTAATAAAAACTGTATTTGTGACTGGTCATAAAAAAAGAATGTAATTGGTCATACTCAAGAAACTACTCGTAACAGGGAAGCAAAGGGAGCAAGGTCTTAATAATATTGACTTTTCTAACACTTTGACATTTTTCTGCCTCCATCACTGTCAGTCAGTAACACCTACAGATGTGAACTGCCAGTGCGCATTTCTTCAGTTGGGCTGATGGCAGAGGTGGGTTTGCACTGAAGACACTGTGCTTTTCATGTACCACGTGCTGCCCTCCTCTCACCAAGGGGTTACCTGAACTGCATTTGGGGCTATATTTGCAAAGACAGTACAAACTTTTATTTTCTATATGCAAAAAGCAGGACAAACTGTGAAATATGAACTGACAATCCACAGCAGGGGTTATGAGTGAAAGCTGCCCCAGATCCTCCTTGGGCTGGCAGAGGTCCCGAGCCCACCCCTGTGCTGTACTGGGCACCTTTCACAGCCACAGGCATTGCCCCGACTTCTTGGCCACTGAACCATGTGCAGCTATGTGTGAAGGATAGATCTCTGGGGGGATCTTATGAGCTTTCTGGACTCTAAAGTTTGCTGCTCCAATTATGTGACTTAGGTGAAAACAGTCCAAAAGACACAGCAACCTGAACGAGCTGCTCTAGGCTCCTGTATAAACCTGGAATTCAGATGCAGGCACTGCTTGAACCCCAAGTCATCTTGTTTTCACAGTGAATTCAGACTGAAAGAGCAAACTTGGACTATCTAACTAGAGTTAGGAATGTACTTTTTTTGGCAATGCTTATCTGTGCTAGGCAGATATCCACAGTGTAAGAAATACACAGTGTAAACTCTGAGAACTTCGCAGGTGTAAATAATCCCAAGTTATTGCTCATGACCCTTATTGCACAGGCTCTCAGTGAACCTGACTGGAATCCCACCATCACTGGTAACACTGGGAGGGATTGGGTCTACCCAGTCCTTTGCATGCCTGACCTGAGTGAGTTCTAGCTGCAGGTTTTGTTCCCTGTCCCACGAAGTACAAGGAAGCCTCAGCCTGATCCTCTCATGCCCACTGCATCACCACTCTTGGGTTTTATCAAGACCCAAGGTGGAGACAGGCTCCTTTCCAATCACCTCTGGGTCACAGCAGATTTCTGGGAGGGTGTGTGGGGACCCATGGGCAGCCCCATCCCAAAACAAGTACTTCTGGCCATTAACATTCATTACTTCAAGATCCTTCAGCCTAAGGAGGGAAGTACCTAATGAATTTTGCTACCTGTGAGGTTAGGGAAGTGGCTAAACTGGATTCTTCTTTAGGTCTTCTGTTCTGGAGTCTCCATTTAGGAGAAATGTATCCCACACTGGATGAAGAGGCAACATAAAAATTTTCCCTGCCTCAGGGGGATCTGCTCAATGGCTTAGATGATGCTCATCATGCGTTCTTCACCACATTCATCACTGGCTATTCACTGCAGTAAGCGTCATCAATTTTTTTTCATATACTCAGAGTACATCATAGGTGTTTTAACTTTCTGTGACAAGCCAGGACAGTCGATATTTTCACCATTTGCAAAGTTGTAACATACTGACCTTTGCCAGCTGTCTTCATGTCAGCTTCAGAGAAGCATAATAAGCTTTATTTTTTCATTTATTTTCTCCCATAAGCTGACAGTATGGCCCATTGTCCATTGTTTCTTCTAATGTGTCCCTTAAGGATAAATATGGCTCTGGATCACAATAACATTTTGCTGAGGCTCCTAAATAGCCCTTACTGTAAGGCTGTGCCTGTTTTTGTCGAAAGCAGTATCACTTTCTTCAATAAAAGATCTTTGAACAGCAAAGCACCCCTGTATTTTGGAAGGTGGGCCAGCTGTAGCTGAGCTGCTGAGAAACTGCAGTCTTTCCATTCTTCCACAGTCTTCCAAAAATATAACAAATAATAAGGTTACAAGAGGGTATGTGGCTTAGTGCATAAAAAAACCTAATCAGATATCTTTATTTCCCATAAACACTTACAGCTGCAGCTTCTTTGCCCAGAAAAAAAAAAAAAAGGTGCTTTTTCCAGTGAGGCTGCTAAATTCAGTATCTCACTGGGAAACATCAATGGACAAGAGGGCAAGAGAGCTTTTACTTCCATATGACTAATGAAGGCAAATCCCAGGAGGAGTGAAAGACCTATCTCAAAGTAAAAGCTACCTGTGCTGCCCTGAATTGAGGTTTTGGAGTGAGGTATCTACCACGGGGTAAGCAAACACTCTTCCAGCAGTGAAGATGTAGCCTAAGAACTAAGCTGTTTCCAAGAATTTTAAAACTGATGCAGAGGTCTTTTCCTCTGAAATCTGAGTAAAGACTGGTGCGTTACTGATGAAGACAAAGGAAAATGTCACATCTTCAGGGTGAGACAGACTGACTAACACAACAAAGGTTAAAAACTATCCTGATCGATCCGTGGGGAGAAGCTGGGCAGCAGGATTAAAACGTGATTTAGGAAGCGTTCCCAGCCAGGACTCACCTATAGGTCTTACATGCCGAGACAGGATACTGGCACCTCCCCAAAGCAACATTTTTCTAAATCTCAGTTTTTGACGTGCATCTCAAGCCAATCTCTCTGAAGTAACCCTGAAAAATATGAGTAGAAACCCGGGTTGACTTCATCTACATGCAGTGAGGCCTTAACTCATCATTGTCAAAGGGCAGAGAGAGGCAGTTCCCCTCAGCCTACATTATGTGCTTAAGGTCAGGTGAGATGAATCCCAGCCAGAATGTCCCCATGGCATGGTGCAATGCCATGTGGGACACCCACCCGAGTTCTAAGCAAGCACGCAGTATTAACACCTAAGTGGCCTAATGCCCCAGCAAGGCTGGGAAGAGTTCTTGAACTGCTGGGCACTGCACCACAGTAAAGGGACCTACCTTTTCCCTGGTTCATAATAATCATAGTAACCAGGAGATTGGTTCTCTCTTTTAAAGACAGCTCACATGTTCATGGAATTGCTGAATCAGGTTCCTGGGACTGCAGAGGTTCATGCAAATTATGCTTATCAGTGGTTTCAAGCCCTCATCTCTACCTGTAGTAATCAAATGCGTACTTTCTGCCTGTTTTTACAGTAAAAATGTTCTGATGAAGTTGGCATGAAAGGCAGCTGAGTGTTACAGCCCTTCAGGTGAGCTCTGCAAGGACATGAACAGCCACAGCCAGCTGAAATCTGTAAGACCTCTGAGTAGACAAACCAGTCTCCCCATTAACCTTGGTGCAGGTGATGTACACAGGATCCTTCTGATGAGCAGAGTGATTTCCAGGGGGAAAACACAGAAGACTCAATCCCCCTTGACTGCCCGCCTCGCCCATCTTAACCCACCCAAACATCAGTCACCTGGATGAAGGCATGACAAAGTTGCCTATATAAAATCAATGGCTTGATGGTTGACTGACTCTTCAAGGTCCTATGCTGACCTGGTGTGGGAGATCCAGTCACTCAGCTCCCACTGGCTTCCCAGGTTTTGAATCTGAGGGAGTATTTAGATAGCAAATCTTTGGGAACTTCATCTTATTCTGGAAATCTGCTTTGCTTGGAAGCATGAGCCTTCGGTCTCAGCAGGGTTAGCAAGCTGCTCACAATACACATTTTCAAAAGCATATGGGCCAAAAGTCAATGAGACTTTTTTCCTGAGTAATAAGACTAGGTTATCCAACAACAACACTCAGCTATTTCTGCAAATGTGTGATAACATGCCACAAACCTGCAGACCAGTCTTCCCAAGAAATGCCACCAATGCTTTAGGCTTTCTGCCATGGTACTCTGGGCTTATGAACAGCAGTAAGATAGCCTGGGAACGACTCAAGGGCTGAAGCAAAAGCTGGGGTTTGTCTGTGAGCAGCGTTCTTCTCTAAATTAAACTCCTGATATTTTATACTATGGAAGCCAGTCTTGGAAAATGGGGGCTTCATCAAGGTAAGGCACAATTTAGTAGTTTAATTATGAGCCCTTTAATGTCTTTTCATAATCAGTTAATAAATACCTTAACAATAAAATTGAATTTAAGCTTTTAATAGGCTGTGTTGAATTGAACCTAAACAAAAGAATTAGCAGCTCCAGGCATTGTGCAATAACTTCTCACTGCTTGGTGCCAGGAGAAACAAAGCATTTCAAGTACATTTTTTTGTACCTCACTATAATAAACGCTTGTAATATTCCCCAATTTCTGGAGTGTAAGATGCAGATCTTATTTATCACAGTATGTGACACATCTGGCACATGGATCAGGAAACAACTGTTTTACTTCATTTCTGTCATCACCTTCCAACAGATTTCTTTCACATTCCAATTTGGACGAGAGAACTTGGACTTTCTCTCCATAAGTTCTCCATTAACAGTTTCACAGCAACGAGCACTATTGGTTCGTTCTCCTTCCACAGCAATTAGTTACACCAAGCTGCATATTTTGACTTTTATTACAAGCGAACGTGTAAAATTGCTGGTATTTACTCCTATCTGCTCCCAGCGCCTCTGTCGCAGGCATATCAGGGAGATGCTTACTGACTGTCATTACCTCTGTTTAGTACCACTTCCAAGCGGTGTCGCTGCCTGGATGCGCGTTGCTGGTTTCTGCTGCCTCCTGTCACTGTTATTAATATGTGTTTTATTTACAGTAGGGCTTTTGTTATGTCACTGAGCGTGTTACTTAGCTGAAGAGAGCGCTCTCACTTCTGTTTGAGCAGGGGCAGGCATATCAAACTCGCTGAGATGGGAGCTTTGCAAGCTGCACAAACGACCATGCACTAATAAAGCTTGAAAAGCTTGAATTACACTGGAACCCACAAAAATTTTCAAATTAAAATTCCATATTTAGAGACCCCCTGTGGGTTGTGATTTTATTTAGTTTAATCCCCTCTGGAGGCCAATTAGGTAGACACCCTTCTGCACATGCACACACCAGCACAAAAAAATCAAACATATAAGACTAGTTAAAAGGGGGAGGTAGTATATCACTCATCCATTCAAAGATTGAAATTCTTTTCCCTTCTGCTGTCTCTGAAAATAACATGGCTGTCAGAAATCAATAAAAGTACATGCAAAGAGTACTCATTTTATTTTTCCAGGCTGTGCTTTAACTTTCCCTTGCTTTTTTCTGCAACATCTAGTAAATTTTCACTGTCGCATACTGTTTTACCAAATGTATAGTAAGTGCAAAACCTCCAGTGTTACTGGCAGGCAAGGGCCAGATGCCTTGTTTCCTACCCTGGGAAGTAAAGAGGTGCTGTGAAAATAAATTCCTTGGGCAACTGATTGAAATTTATCATCTTTGCCTAAAGTGCATGTGTGGGGTGGGATGCGCCCCACTTTCCCTAGCTGAATTCCGTTAAGTACAATAAGCTTGTCCCGACAGTGAGCCCATAGAAAGTCTGACTCTATACACACAGATGTAACTCACCCTTTCCCATAACTTTTTCTTTTGCATAAACTGTTGGCAAGGAGCCAGCTTCATCACTACTGCTCTTTGTATCAGAAGTGCAAACTTTGCCTCCTTTGTACCACGTGGCAGACACCACATGTCCCATATGAAAAAGGAGTTAATAAAATGCATGCTGAAAATATGAAAGAAGGTCAGAGGTGATGTTTTGGTAATGAGGACTTCTCCAAGTGGAGAGAACAAAAGATCAAAGTTATTGTAACTGTTACATCTGTCTATAGCAATAAGAAGTAACAAATAAGTATTCCCAGTACCTGCTTGTGCTTTCACTACCAGAATGGGTTAAGAGACCAAAATTGTAAGTTCTTAAAACTTTTTCAAATATTTAGTATTAAAAGCACCTTTCCTGAAGGTAACACGTTCATACTAAAGTGTTGATGAGAAAGTGTCTCTCCTGTCCAGATAAAACAGCCATCATGGTGTGCCCTGGACCAAGTATCCTCCTTGCCTGGCCACGGCACGCAGGGCACAGGCAGCAACAGGGGTCTGCAGGGCCGCTCCCAGCATGTTCTGGGGGCAAACACCAGCTATGGCTAGGAGCTGCAGGCTGCCACCATGGTAGACAGAGAGCAATCCTGGTATGGAAGAGGAAAACCTAGTTTGTGAAATTCAGCAGCTCAAGTGAATTTTCAGGATAAGCGTCTTTCTGACTATCCGAGGAACTGCATGGGGTCTCTGCTCAGATACACCGACCTAAATCTTAGAGAACAACATAATGAAAACAAGGACTAAGGAAATACTCCTGAAATAAATGTAATTTTACGGCACTTTAAAACAGATTAGGGCAAAAAGTCTATTTTGTTTTAAAGGGCTCTTATCCTGTGCTCACGGCCGCAGTGTAGGAGCAGCACATAGCATCTCCCATATGTTGTTTATTCTCTCATCTGCCACACAGGGGCAATGCATCTGCAACAACTGTCGTGTCTGGGGAGGCTCCAGCTTCACTTTTTCAGAGATCTCACAGAGGCATGGTGGGAGACACTTCTGCCAGCACTCTTTGGGATTTGTGTTTGAGAAAGTCAGGTGAAACAGGGAAAGCTTATTAGAAAAATCCTGAAGCAAATTCAACCGTTTATTCGAGACTAAGTGTAAAGAGTCCTCATTCAAGTTATAGGTCAGGAAAAAAATCATTTAAGAACAAAGGGAATAATCTTCTAAAAAGACTAAGGTTGTCATAACTACGTGGATACTTAAAAGCATTCAACATGCATACAAAGACAATGTATAGGCCCATCTCTGGATCTGATTCAAAGTCTGGGAAAGGATGTTATATTTTAATATATGATGCGCAATTCTAATTTATTCCAAAACCACAGCAGATCTCTCACCACCCATTAGGACTGCAGGAACTCAAAGGTTGCAATTTACAGCCAAACACTGTGCCGGTGCGAAGGTCTGCCAGGGTGCCTGGACCTGCACAGACACACAGCTCCCACTCCTCTTGTGCTAACAATAGGGCTGGAATACCCAACTTATTTGCCTGACTTTGTGACAAAATGCACTTGTACCTAATGATGACTGCATCAGGACAGCTAACTAGAAAAGATGTTTCGGACTTTCTGTGTTTCCCAGCATCTGTAAATTAGGGAGAAACTAAGCCCTAAGTCCTTACCCATCCACCTCCCATGGAGAAATGAGCAGGAAACTGCACGCTGAAATTCATTGAGTTTCCTCTACCCTACATGTGTTATTCCCCTGTAGGGGAGAATGGGGCCTTTTATACCCCCATAGCTCTGGGCTCTTTGAGTAACGAAGGGAACACATTTATTGGTACAAGGTTTGGTGTTTATTGATGCTACCCATTTTTCACCACGTTTAGCACTCTGTGGGGAAGGCGCACAGACTTTCCAAAACACATTTTATAATCAAGCCATTTCAAGGTTTATGCAGTATAATATGTTTAACTGTTAAATTGTAAATAAAAGTCACTGCCCAGTGCTTAGCCCCCTTCAAGACATTATAGTCAGCTACATCTTTAGTTATCTCATTTATAAGCAACTCGCCAGCGCTGTTGCATCTGTTGCATGTGCATGCTATTTACCTGGCAGATGTCCCTGTTCATTGCAAGGGGGTTAGGCTAGATGATCTTTGAAGGTTCCTTCCAATGCAAACTATTCTATGATTCTATGTAGTATACAAACTTATCCTAGGAGGGGTTGTGGGCTTAACCTATCCCTGCCTCACCCTTGACTTGGCGAATAAGGGAAAAATTCCTTTCCCACTGCAAATCCAAAACATATTCCTGCCTCAACCTCTGCTGAAGTAGGCCTCCACCTTTTAACAAACATGTTGACTGATTTGAATTCTCTGCTGGGTGTTTTTTAAAGGATGCCTTCTTCTGAGGTCTCCTCACCCCTCCTAGCGGCTCCACTCCCCCCTGTGGCAACACCAGCCCTGAGGAAACCCCAAAGCACAGGGAGTTTACTTCTAGAGTAGGGCTGGGAATAAAACACAGCCCCACATATGCTGAGGAAAGGTGTTTTAGGAGGCAAAACCACATGCATATGCACAAAAGCCTAAGCACCCTCAACCCACACCAGACATTTCCCAGACTCTATTCCTAATATAAATCAGTGGGGAATTGTCCTGCTGAGTGTAAGAAATCTTGTGCTGTAGTTTAACAGAAGAGACACTGCTGCCCATCGCCCTGCAAGTAGCCCCACACACACCCAGAAGAGCTCCCCGGCTCCTTCTGGAGGCCATGCAAAGGGGTCCATTCGATGAGGCATGAGGAGTATTAAATGCTTCCAAATCTCTACATCTGGTATTGATTTTACAAAGTCTGGACCTAGCAAACAGTGTTAGCACAACGAAGGCTTGCAAGAGTGATTGTTCTGCCCTCATTTGCCTTTTGGACGCCAGCACAGCACTACCTGCCATAGTGCCTGTTCATAGACCAGTTGCTACAAATGGTCCAACTATTTACTTCTCAGTTTGCTATTCTCCACCAAAAAGCAAACCCTTTAATGAAAGGATAACTGAATAAAAACATACCATCTCAGATTTAGGCTGAGAAACAGGTACCCTGTTTTAGTTATTAAATAAAAATTCCCCAAAGATGATGAAGTAGCTCTTATCTTTTATGACAGCACACCCAGATGAAACACTTCTCATGGCAAGACAAAAACCCACAGGGGGGAGCTCTCCTTTGCAGAAATTAATTTGCTATCTGGTATTGATGTGTTACTTAATGTATTGATCCACAGAGGAATGAGAATCCAAAAGAAGTACAAACTGCATTCTGCACAGGTTCTTACAGAGAAAAAGTACTATCTTCTCTTCCTTCTTGTAACTGTTTCTGAAAATGGGCACCCCTGTCATGGTGTCAGTGTATTGTCATAGTACAAAAAAGTCCAGGTCAGGTTTGACAAACCCAACAGTTTGTCACTAGAGTTGCACAATAGGCCTTACTCTACAGTACATTCCTGTTGCGAACTTTCCCAGTATGAACTCTGAAGCTATCAATTTTAATAAATAAATAAAATAACTTGCATGGAAACACGGTCTTTAATCCTGATTACTCCTTTTAAATTCAAAAAACAACTCATTTAATGGAAAGGCATTAAGGGGGCAGCCCAGACAAGATACATAAAGAATGGATTAATATTTTCCTATGTACTTTTTTACCTTATTTTAGTTCAGATCAGAGATTTCAAACCCATACATGTGAAGGTTACAGTAAGTTACAGGGGAGCCTGTAAAAAAGACATATCACGACAGGGTAAAAGATAGAGACCTCCACTGGGGCTACAGACCATGTTACGAAGGAGGGAAGGGCAGCACAACCTGACCTTAGCCTTAATGCAGAGGGACCCTTTCCCTGGCATCTAACCTTTCCATTCCTTTCAATACAGTTTCTTTTTTTTTCTCATATGTTTGAAAAAACTCATTTCAGGAAGGCACATCACCCTAGAACAGCTGCTGCTCCCTGTATCCTAGAAAACTAGAAACAAAAATAAAAGGAATGTAATTTTTCTACTGAGCAGTAGATTACTGCAAAATCACCCTCTACCACTGGAGTCAATTGGATGCTTATGTCTAACCTCAGGGGAGTAAGATCTGGCCAACACTGGGCTTGAACTCATCAGGACTGAGCAGGAGATGTCTTTCTCGCCACATACAGCTTTTTCAAGACAGTGGAAAATTAAAGTATCTCATTCTGCATTAGTATGCCACCAAATCCCTGAAATCTTGTCCATGACAAGAAGCTCAAGAAAAAGACCAACACAATAGCCACTAGTTGGGCTGGGACAAGAGAAACAAGTTTAAGTGCTTCCATTTCCAGTGTTTTTATATCCAAGGCAATGCACTAAACAGTGAATCAGTATCCAGTTTTGCCTTTTCTGTCTTAATGAACCTTCATTCACAGAAGTGGGGCATCTTCACCATGATTGATGTTAGAACATTTTTCTGGGGCCCAGAAGACTTTGAAGGGCTCAAGAGGTAAGTGCCTCCAACAGTCCATAGGAAAGTTTTAGCCATCAAATTGTTATTTGCTTGGTTTTCTAATACCTTTTTCATATTCATATCAAATTCTACCCTGTAGCAGAGATATCATTCTCATCAGAATTGGTACACTCTGATGAAACATCAGTTCAGTATTTGCCTACTGAAAATTTGTTTAATTTAAAAAATTCCAGCTTGTTCCAGTCTCACAAATGACAGACGATGATGGCTACTCAGGTTGGCAACTGCATTGCTAACATTTACATGCTTCTTAATGCCGATTTCAGTAGTTGGCACAGTAGCACCAGGATTTCAGGTTTTACTTTGGGGGAACAAGGTGCTTCCACCTCTTGATGTGTTGTGCAGGGTCCCACTGTGCTGAAGCTTGTGACTCTTATTTCACTCTCCTTAATTTCAGCAACTGCTCCTGTAGGAGGAATACATGCTATCAGGCAGTGGGATGTCATCAACACTATCCTGCAAGATGCTTCTTTCCTCAGTTCAAAGTCTTCCAACTGAGGCTTCATTTGATCAGAGATTTATTGCTTTCACATTGTCTAAATATCCTGTGGATATCCTCAACTTAGCAGCTGCTGAGAAATTAATATGTAGGCTGAATAAATTATGCCAAACTTTTGCAGTTATGATAGATCCAGAACTTCTTTCCACAGTACTGCACAAAATCTTGAGCCCTTTAGTAAAAACTGGCTAACTAATTAAAAAAACCAGAAATATTTCTTAACAGTTGCTACCCACTGAAGGGGCCCCATTATTTTTATTTTCTCCAAAAAAAGTTTTTCTCTCAGATTCATGACAGCAAATTTTATGATTGTCCTAAGAAAGTATGCAAACAAAAATACAAAGTCTCCTGAATATGCAGATAAAAAGGTCTGTTTCTTGAATGTGCACTGCAGAGATTGTTGTCTAGACTCTTCAGCTTACTACTATTAGTCATGACCATGCATCCCTCAGTGTTTCCTAACTTTTTTACTAGTCTTCACAATTCTGCTGCAGGAGTTTATTTAAGTCACCCAGACAGTATTGACATCTCCTATTCTCATCTGGGAGGAAGGACATGTGTCACAACAGGAGCAGTCTCCCTCAAGACTGATTAACCCTTCAGCAAAAAGGAAACCCAAAAGGTGCACACACTCTTTTCCCACTGCGGGAACCAGGTGCCAGTAAGATAAAGGATTCCTGCTTTCTCCTACCTCCTTACACTTCAGCCAGGTACAAGTGACTAGACCCCAGCTTGTGTGAAAAACCTTGTACAATTTGTGACTTTTACATGTTCAGTATGAGAGTGATCCTGGCCTTTGTACAGAGTGTACCACTCTTGGTACTGCATGCTTGGAAACACTGGATGCTGAGGACTGAGAGAAGGAAAATGAGAAGAAATCTCACAGTCACGCAAACTAATGGCTCCCATTCGTCTCTTTACTGCCAGCGGTACATTAAACCTCTGAATGCAAGCAAAATGTCTAAGAAACTATTCTTTTGTAATTGTCCACCCTTCTCTTGGTCTCCAGTGATCATTATTAATTGAAGGTTGGACATATGTTTGCATTAAATTGTGTTAGGAAATGGTACGGTCTCCACCCATCTTCAGTGGGATTTCAGGACTATTTATCGGTATGACTCTGCTCCCATTTTGCTGAGAGGTAGTTTTTCATTGACTTGAGCAAGGACAGTGTTAGGTCTATACTGAGAGTTTTAAGGGAGAAAAAAAATTTGTCAATTACAACTGGCTCCAGACAATTATAGTATCACTTTCTTACGTACAGAGCAGTAAAGCAAACATAAAACAAACAACACAAAACTGACAAAAAAGGGAGTTCATTCTGAGTTCAGTCCATTAAGAATTACAGCTTGATACTGTTGATTTCCCCTGAGTTCAATGAAGACAAACTCACAAAAAAAAAAAATCATATCTATCCTTTTCCAAAAGACATTAATGAAAAGAGGTAATAATGACATCTGACTTTATCTAATCACCAAATAGCCCCAGAAATAAAACTTTGTGTCCTGAAGTCATCAAGCTGCTGAGAATCATAGTGTTACATGTAAAACTTCACAAAGCTGTAGTGATAAAAGCCGGTTTTTAAATAAGCAGGTAATCACGGGCACAGAATTATATTCACACGCACATTCAGCACACTGAGGAGTGGTTTCTGTCAGATCAAATCTCCTAAATGGAATCACCTACAAGCCATCGTCTGTGAGCAAGGGGAGGGTGAGAGCTCCCACTGTACTCCATAGAGATCCTAGTACAGCTGGAAAAGCCTTGGCAGTGATTCATCTCATCCTTAGCTTGTCACTGAGCTCAGCCCAGTTGACTAATGTAGATATCTCATGTCACTTGAAATGCTGCATGGTATCCAAGAAACCCTCATGGGGCTGGCAGATCTGGCATGGGACCCTGGGGATACCTGTGTCTGTCTTGAGCAGAGCTGAAAGCTGACAGGATACCTGCAGCGATTCAAATAGAATTACATAATTAAAATAACAATTCAAATACCACCAGGCACCTATATTTAGTCAACTAAGCCCCTTTACTGTCCCCCAAGAGGATAACTAATTGTAAATAACCAAATTAAGAAGTCTTATTCTTCAACTTAACCCCATCAAAGTCAGTTGGAGATGCCAAAGAAGTCAAAGAGTAAATAAATAACCCTAGCAATGCCCCATTTCCGAATGCATAACAATTTAGTCCTTCATCAAGCTATAGGTTAAACAAGGAAAACAATCCAGATGCTGTGGTATTAGCAGACACATTGGTAAATATCTTGTTGCAGTCAGAAAAAAACACCCCAACATACCCAGCTCTTCACAATCTGCACTAGATGCGTATGGTCTGGGGAGTAAAGCTGAAAGTGTTATTTTGGCTTTTAGAGCAATTTTTAAACAGAAAAAAGTAAAATCTTAACAGAAAAAGAACTCCAGTTTAAGAAAAACCTTTGAAAATCTTCACTTTTATCAGCAATTCAAATACACCTCCTGCCTCTGACCATAAATTTTTAATGCCTTTGTGAAAACAGCAGAACATCTGAGTTCGCTTTCCAAAAGATTGATATAAACATAATTTCTGGAAGCTTTTGCTAGTAGATGCTAAACATGATTTGGGTTTTGGAAATTCCTGTTGCTTGTCCCATTAGTTTCCTTCAAGCCAAACTGGGAGTAGATTACTGACGTGCTTGTGCTATTCCTGTATCTGGTCCACACATACATGACGGACTAGTACAATCTCACCGTAGAATAGCACTTAAGAATATGTTAGGTTTAAATATAAAAGCTATGGGTATCCTTTTAGCTTGGAAGATGTTGTTGTAAATAGTGCACATTTATGGAGTCCATAGAAGCCACCTTTGGCTTATGAAGCTCTTCAGTGGCAACTGGTAAGAGCTGGGATGTATTACTGAGAGGTACCACACAGGCTTCATCTGACACGCTCAACTCCAGGTATGTGGTTTTGGCACTGCTCAAAAGCTGACTGAATATGGATGCTTTTTGGCTTTGAAGTTCTTGTATACATTCAAGAACCAGACACAATACTGAAACATGAATAAAACTGTAAGGGCTACCTCAAGCAGTCAAGTAAGAGTTAGTAGACCAAAGCTGCTAGTATGTCTGAGAAACAGAGATCCTCATTTGGAGGAAATACAGGTCTGATATAAATATTCCATTTAAAATATACAATGCATAAGTACTCATGGACAATTAATAAAAGGTGCAAGATTTCTTTCCTGGAAATGGAAAAAAAGCTGAAAATAAATTTCCACAGGCATGAGACTTTTTTTTGCAAATCTGGTAAGGGTATATTGCATGGAAGAAAGACAAGGACTATTTGCAAAGTAAGCTATTCATCTTTTAATTTAACAATTACCCAAAAGAATCAGTGCATCATGGATTGTGTGAGTAAAATATGTTCACAAGTGACATAAATGAATTAAAATTTAATGTATTATAAGAGAATAAAGTCTTTTGCACTTTAACAGCTTGATCCAACTCCTTATGAAGACAAAAGAAATATTCCCATTTGCTTGTGTGAGTGCTGGATCAGACTGATACCAAGAAAACAACTATCCATATGTTTCTGATTCCACTGGTCTTCTGGTGGTGAAGAATAGTCACCTCTGACTAAGGAGGTACTATGACTCTCTAAAGAGAGTATCCCTGATTTACACCATTGTGGGAGGAAAGTCTGGTCCTTGAGTGCATGCCTTCTTAACCCCTTAACACGTGGCAGTGAGTAAATCCTGCAGAAAAGCTGCTGAACTTGCACATGCAGTAACTTCTAAAGAAAACTCCATGGCTGCCAAAAAGAGTGTAAGTCAGAAATAACTTACAATACGGCAGGTGTTACAGTGCAATGAGGGCATGTCTTAGGTACATTATAAAACATAAACTAAAGTGGTTCCAGGAGTTAATATGATACAGACTGTGAGGCTGCTATTTGGATGAAATTCCTCCCACCATGTCTTCAAACCACTTTTTTCTCTCTTATTTGCTCCATTCACCACATTTAGATGCCACCATCTTGGATTTCCTTCTCTGAAAAGGAAATCCTCACTTCTCAGCATGAAACTTTAAAAGCTTTCAGTCTTAGGAGGAGTTGTTGAGTCTACATACTGTACTCAGGTAACCCAAGCCATGTGGAAATGTGAGCTGTTTGCAACCTTAAAGTCCTCCAAAGTGGGCCAATCTCAGGAGCTAAGCCAGCACCATTAGAACCTGAAGCAGCAGACAGCAGCAGTTACTAGGAAAGTCAGAAGTCAACGGAATGGGGAGAGTTGCCAAAGCCACCCAAGAATATGCTTGCATATTCTTGGAAAAGAGATGCTTGCAGTAGTTCTTTGTGTGCTGGCGCATCCCTATGACAATGTTGATCCAGGAGGAAATGCTGACTTTTATCCTGACAGTAAGACTGTTTCCCAACTAACAAGACCTGTCTCTGGTGGTATGCTGCCTCCTGACTAACAAGCCTCATCTCCCAGCTCACTGCAACATTGCTCCCACACAGCAATGCAGCCTCCCACCAACTCAGCGTGCCCTCGGTGCCTGTGAAAAGCACATCTTTAGGTAGGGCCCTGTAGCCGCAGAAAGCCAGGCTTCAGGGGCACTCTTGAGTCAAATCAGGGGGACTTCACAGCTCTAAGAATCTGACTTTTTGTCCCTTTTGAAAAATCTCACACTAGATCTTACAAATCCAGCAATATTCAC
Organism: Psittacus erithacus; assembly: GCA_009867235.2. NCBI lineage: Eukaryota > Metazoa > Chordata > Aves > Psittaciformes > Psittacidae > Psittacus > Psittacus erithacus. The sequence goes on from WYDI02032101.1 coordinate 44,985, forward strand.
AGAAGCATAAATTAGGGTTTCAAAAGGAATTACTCCAAGAAGTAAACCCCAGCCTTTCATTAAGCCAAGGCTTCATCCTGCAATGGCAATAACCAGGACCATGTTGCCCTGTCTCTAACACAAGAAGAGTTTTGAATACAGCTACAGGCAGGATTTTGCTTCACAAAAGGAAATCCAAGATGACGGCAGCAAAGTGACAAATTCCTGCCCATGCTGCTTTATTTCTGCTGAATGCAGTGAGATGGTTTAACTAGCCTGGCCTTCACATGAAGTTAGCTCCCACACACAAACAGCCTCATATTTTCTTGATCAGTAGCACAATTACCATGAGAAATGCTTTTCATTTCAGTTTTCCTAGAAGCGTCCTAAGAATATGGAATGATAAAGAAATATTTGTGTTCTCAGGCATGGAATTAGTCTCTAATTTATATAAAAGTCTTTTATTTTTCACTTGCTGAGAGGAAAACTGTGTTCCTTCTTCAGATCTGCAGGGTGGGGGCTTTTTTTAATTTGGGCTTCTTACTTCTCAAGGAAACAGAACTGCCTCCTCTCCCACCCTCAAAAATTAATACAAGGTAGTAAAAATATGCCACAAAGCTCATTTGGGGAGGAGGACTATTTGGGTTTTAAAGCAATTAAGGTGGTCTTTTCTTCAATAGTGCTAACTCTTCCTCCTTGCTGGAGATGATTCTTTGTTGGCATCTCTCTGATAGATCTGCTTTATTTGTTCTCTTCTCACACTTTTCTCATGCTGCAATGCAGCAAATCACTTAACAGCTGTATCACAGAGTAGAGACACGACTAGCACTGGTGGGTGGCTCCTTTCTTATCCAGCATTTCAGCTTCATTTGGCTTGTGACCAGTAGTTGTGGACTCCCTAAAGCAGAGATGGACTCTCTTTTGCTCCTTCTGCCCTGCCTCCTTTTTTTTAATCTTCCATTGTGCCAAAAAGTTACTTTGAAAGGTATTTTAGAAGCTTTTTGACTTCAACATTTTTCAAGGTGTCAGGCTGGGACTTCCCCCAAAAATAGCAATAGTTAACTTAGCTAGCTATCATGTTTTAAATGTTTATTATATTTTTAAAGAGGTTTTTTCCTTTCTTTTGAAATGTGCCAGAAATATGGGGTTTCTGTTCCATAAAGTGGTTCCCCGCACTTTGATTTTCTTGTGTTTAGTAGGAAAGTCAATGAATAGTGGTTTAGGAAGATGGTAAGGAGGCAGAGAAAATAGTAAGCACAAATCAAGGAGAACGTCCTTGTTCTTCTCTCTGAAAACCATGTCTCCTTTGTTTCTGGCTTTCTGAAGGAATAGAAAAAAGCTGCTGAAGTTAGCAAAGAAAGTCCCATTCCAGCTGGGAGAATGATGTAGTTCACAGCGTGACAATTGAGTATGCTGTGAAAAGAAAACCTGCCCAGCTTAGTGTGACTGTATCTTTTTCTGAGACACTAAGAGGCAAAGGGTTGCCCTGTGCCTACAAGCAGCTGCATGCAGATGGCGATGCACTGAACTTGCCTATAAAAGTTTGAACTGTAAAGCATACAGTAAATCCATTTTGGATTTTAAACACTTTTTTTTTTTCACTCATCTTGGCAAATTTTTGCCCTTCATGAGCTTCACAAGTGAAATCAGGCAAGCAGGACACTGCTTATTGTTCAGCTCCAAGTAACAAAGGGTAGAGGAAGGATTCATTGCCACACAAAGTTATGGGCAGGGCTGTGCTGTGGGTCCCTGAGACTCCACTGTAGTCAGTGGAGAGAGAAGGCAACTCCTGGCTCAAATTGCAGGTATGTGAAAGCACTCACTGGAAAGGATCTCTTCTGTCTCCATGGTTTTGGAAAAGCTCAGGTAATGAAGACTGATATAGATAGGCGACAGCTGTATAAAAACTATGTTCGTTTCTTGGTTTTATCAGTCATTGTTGCAAGGAGGAAAATGCTCTCACACACACACACTGCTACAGTCTGGAGAACAGGAATCAAGTCCCAGGAAAGGCAAGATACCTCTGCAAGACCTGGAGTCAGGCTGGAACCCTGAGACTTGTATGTACTACAAGTGCATATATATTTATATGCTTTACACAGCAAATGTGTAAATGCTTGCACAGCACCAGGGACATAACTCAGCTTTGTGTTCACACCACCATGGTGTTTTTAGAATAAACGTGGGCCCTTGCATTCCAACCGTATGCATGCCAGGCAAACTGCGTCTCATTTTGGTGCAGCTTGCATTAAGAAGGTGTTTAGCAAACTACGGTAGGGAGAAGAGAGCTGTATACTCCAGGCTAATGCTGGGACTATGCGTCATCTGACTCGGCAGGTCTGGGGCATTAACTGACATTGGGTATCAGGTTAGGTTAATAATCTACCACTTGGTTCTGCTTGAGCAGATCTGTGTGCTCAGGCAAGAGATCAGTGGCAAACATGGAGTCTTGGAGAGAAAGGATTAGTTGCTCTGTGATCAGAAGGACGGCACTTGCACTGCAAGATGTACAGACTTAATGCCTGGATCTGCTGTGAATCAGAAGCTACATCTGGAAAGTAGCACTACAAATCTGACTCTCCAGGGACGACCACAGCAATGAAAGCAGGCTTGGAAGACAAAACGACAGATACTGGCAACTTGGATGGGATATTACCAGAGTGGGAGAAAAACTTAAAGGGTATAAAAATACCTGTTTTTTTTAACAAGATGCCCCAGGAGACTGGGAAGACTTTCCCACACTGCAAAAAAGTTGGGAATTGCCTAGTAAAAGTAATCAACAAGCACTCCTTTTCTGACGTGATAAAGAGGCTGCACATCACCACAGAGGAGAAGGTAAGCTCTTAATGGGTGGGTACCACACACTAGGAATAGCAAGTAACCTCACACAAACTTATGTCAGAAAATTTCATACCATTTAATCTGCAAAACACAATCTACTCAGTGAATTATCCTCTGAACCTTATCCTCATAAATTAACGTCATAAACTGAGTTTATTGCTCATGTATAAACAGTCACATGTGTGAACATGTATTGAGTGCAATGATTTTCACAATTATAAAACAAAATAGACAACAAAGATATCCTCCTACTGAAAGAGAATAGGATGATGGCTTAAGAACAATTTCAAATCAGGTTTTACTGACAATTCACATTGAGTAACTAGTTATTTGGCCCTTTACTATTATTTGGCCCTTAAAGCTATGGACAAGGCTTATTGAAAAGCCAGCCACTCCAACAGCAATTATTTATATGGCATGACACAGATAATATCCATTATCTCTAGCTTAGTCAGGCTAAAATTATGTACAACAAGATGAAAGTGTGGAAAGGTGGCTTTTTGATTTTTACTTTTCTTGTGGCTTCAGTAGCTTCACTGGTTAACTAGCTTCCCAGACAGCAAGGAGTCCAATCCCAGCCCATTATAGCCACTACCTTGAGTGGTTTTTAGACCAAGTCAGAAGGGAGCACGTTAAAAAAAAAAATGTGGTGCAGTGCATATGCAGTTGCCACTCAAGCATGTAGGGACTTTTCTGCATTTGATAACATTTTATATATGTGTATTTATAACATAATCAGAGGCATAGATATGGCAGACTTCAGCCTTCCTGTATTGGCCTTCAAGAGAAATGAAAGGTATATTCTTCTATCAGGAATGTCTCCCTCTGTGATACTGATTATCAACACCATGTCAAAACCAGCTTCTTACGCATGTCAGCTTGCTCTCCATCCTTTTGAAAATTAATCTGAGTTGCAAAGTTTGTTGCCAGTTTGCATATATCCTGCAATTTAGGGAGCCATAAAAGTCATTGACAACAGAAAAGCCAAGCAGGATTCCTACATTTTAAAAATCATGAAGCATGAGCCACAGATACACCAGAGTTAAAGCACCCCAATGTTTTTTGGTTATATGAGACCTTAGAGACTTACAACTCCTATTACATGGTGATGGAGCTGTGCTTCAGCAGGGTCCTCCTGGACAGAATTTGTTACAAAAAGAGGCTGGCAAAAAGCGAAGTAAGGAGACACACCAGGCAAATTCTGTCTGCAGTAGAGCAGCACCTGCATTACCATGGGATTGTTCACAGGTAAGATGTTTTCCCCTGTTCCAAACTGTAAGAAAAGAAAGTGTGCAAGAAAGTGGAGTACTCTTCTTTACCAAGTGCATTTGTTTAATTTCCCCTTGTAAAAGCAGGGATTACAAAGAAAGATGACTGTGTTCTTTCAGCCCATCTTAACAAAGCATTTTATTTTTAGTGATGATAGAAGATAAGCTGTTACATGCTCCTTGGGGAGTAAAGTAATGAAGTTCAGGGATAAGAGCTGATGAGCACAACATATCAGTGCTTTGCACAATTATCTCAGAATGTCTCAGGTGACAAATGTGTATCTAATTCAAATATTTCAGTGCAGCTATGCATATAAATATTGATTTTATTTGGTTAGTCACAGCATATTGAAATAACCACACATCACTCAGGACAGAAGATTGAGGAACCACAGCTCACTGATTGTGCAGAGGACATGGTCCTGTGGGTACAGGTTTGTGCAAGTCATTAGTCTTCCATGATAGCTTTTGCATTATGGGGACAGATCTTGACTTCAGCCATAGCTAGAGGAACCTGAGGACCCCATTCAAGGAGAGCTGATCTTCTTCTTCCCTGCATCATGGATCTCAGGCATATGCCAAAAGCAGCAGAATATGGACTTTCATTTTAGGTGGGAGAATAGGCAAAAAGCAGATTTTCCCACAATTTTTCTGTTTTACTTAACAATTCACGGTCAATCATATCATTAATTTTAGATGGCAAATGCACTCATCAAGAAAGCCCCCGGGACCTAACAAGTAATACAGCTGACTGTATTGTTACAGCAACCATGAAACAAATAAGCTGTGAATTTGATGACTCAGCATTTGCAAATGCTTTGTGACTGGGAAAGCTTGCAATCCTGCACTTAATTATATTGGATTTCTTAATTAATAAGGAATGAACAAGAAAGAAATAGTATCTGACCTAAAAAATTTAAGCAAACAAAAAACCCACCAGAAGATAAACCTTCACCCATTTAGTCCAGGCAGACATCCTTGCCTTGCTAGTTCCCTGACTAATCTATTTCACAGCATTTCTTCAGTGCTCATGATCATAACATTTATGTTCTTCCCATGACAATATTCCTCATAAATTTCTCAAGCCCTCTTCCCTTCTTTTTGTCTGGTAACAACTCTTCCAGTGAGCAGGGGAGTAGCCCGACTACTTCCCCTACTTTCATCTTCTGTTGGTAATACTTTGCCAGGAAGGCTTTGCCAGAGAGAAGAATTTTGCTGCACACCCTAAGAATAGCCAGGTAGTTGTGAGCTCCTCTGGAGCTCACCTGAAGACTTGCTTTACTATCACCCCCAGATAACCAAAGGAAAATACATCCCTGGCTCTCAAGTGCCTTGTCAAAGGGTTTATGAAGCTGCATGCTCTGACAGGAGCCCAACCACCTTTCTAGGTTGCAAGCATAGGTTCAGTCAGCAGTACCTCAACTTGTGATCTGCTGTTAGCTTTCAGATTCAGAGCTGTGGCCTTGACCTCCTACCAAAAGCAGCCAGGGAAGGATCTGGAAGGGCTCCCTGCTCTGCTCCAGCTGCAGTGGTTTATGACAACTCACTACTGAGTTAAACTGATGAGGATAATTGTGGGTGTATCCTCTTCTGAAAAGAAGGCATCAATGTTTCCAGAAAGATGAACACAGATCTAGGAAAGTTACCTCACAAAGTCAATCTGATTTTCTCATCCAAGCACTGAGCAAAGCTCAGCTCTTTGCATTGCTTGTGTTAAACAAGAAAAGGAGGTTTCCCAAGCTGCCTGTTGGGAACAGCTGCTGTTCCATGGGGAGAGTGCTGATAAAATCACACCAGGTACCATGGTTCATGAGATGGATAATTATGTGCCAGTGCTTCAGTCTTTCCCTGGGCCCCTTTGTTTTACTAGCATGGAAGTGCCTGGTGATTGCGAGGTCTCATTCCTCAGTGATGAGTTTAGGAATCTGCTAATTTAATTTGCTTTTGCTCAGAAGTGTCTTATGGGCATTCCTGCTTTCTAACCCTGGGATATACCTTGAAAAAACAGTATTTTCTATTGTCTTAATAATGCACGTAATAAAAAACTAGCCAGTTTTGTGACTATTTTAGTCCAAATTGATATTGCTCATCAAAAATCCTGCACTATGTTTTTACAGCCATTTTGATTCTTGAGCTTTATTTTTCCTAGTCAGCGCTAAAATCAGAACTGATCCAACAAATTCTTATGGCTTAAATTAAGGTTGAGTCTACATTTCACAGTAAAGGTAGTGTCTTTCTTGTCCACGCAAGATCATGGTTGATTTTGATTCCACAGTTCCCAAAATGATCCAGGAGAGCAGTGTTGGCTCATTTGCTTATTCTCCCAGCACACAGCATTTTACTGTGCTAGATATAAGAAAGCTCAGGCAAAAGATCAAGTTCAACAGCTTCACAAGCTAACACTCATCAGCTGAGCTCTGCTAACTGTCCCTATGCCTGGTCTAGACATGGCCAAGTAGTGAGGTAATGCATCTGAGCTTGAAAACCTCAAATAAAGACATACAAGTTAAATCACATTACCTCACAATTGGATTGGGCTAGCGCATGCACACAGCCAGCTACCAACTCCTAAAGCTGGCACTTGCTAAGTGACAGTAACTTGCTTGTATCTACAGTTCCTAATTTTTCCTGGATATTTTCCCTTCTCCCATAGAAAATGTCATATACCCTTTTGAGTCACTACTGGACCAAGGATCTGGAGAGGCATCACAAGCTGCCCTCTAAGCACTCTCTCTGAAATCCCTGTAGGAATGAGAAAAAAATTCATGATGTAACTTAAACTTAAAATATTTCCGGGAAAGTTTCCTTTGGAAAAAAGAACAAGATGTATCTTTGATGCAAGATAACTTCTGGCACTATGTAAACTTTAATAGTGACCATTATCAGGCTTTTCAGGCAAGAAAGCATACATTTTTATTAACTGTGTGAGCACTCAGCTCAGCCTGGAGAACAGCAGTTGTGGCAATCCCATGTAACATTTATACATACATACAATTATTTAATTGTAGTGTAGTAAAAGTCATCAGAGTGCACTGATGCTAAATCTGATAGAAATGTCAGATTTGCAGTGGCCTGAAACATAAGTAGTTTTAAACCGCAGTTTTAGTGCACAGGGTTATGTCACAGGGATAGGCTATGAACAAAGTTATCTTGAATCTCCTTATTATCTTAAAGTTATCTTAAACCTCCCAGCTTTTGGGGGCTGGCTTATTTGCCACTCCAGAAAACATGCTATTCAAATTAAAAACAAATAAAAAGTTATCATTAAAACCATCTCCATCCCATTCTCAGCCCGGGGCAGCAGAAGGTTTTGAGTTCAATGTTGTCCTATCCAGAACCACATTGATTAAAGAGTGCTCCTATAAAACCACCCATCGGGACCACCAGGTACACCTCCAAACTTAATCTGCTGCCACAGCACAGCAGATTAAGTTCACACAGCATCGATCCTCCCAGCCCTTGTTCCTGTCCTTGTTCCCATCCCCCATTCTGTTTTGTCCTCCTGTACACTCTGAGGTTTTGGGGCTGGCAAAAGCGCTTCACAACTTCAGAGCAGGCAGGAGGGAAATCCACACACCCAGAGCCGCTTCTGAAACTTGCTCTGTCCCCCGCACCTCCTGCAGAGTTGAGAGAAGCCCCCAGCAGCACGTGGGTGGCCATGATGGGAGTCAGCAAAGCAAAGCATCAGAGGCTCCTGGACCAGCTCCCAATGTCCAGATTACACTGGCTGAGGATTCCTCTGCGCTGTGAAAGATTTCAGCTGCCACTTCAGGCACTCCCCGCAGTGGAGCAATATGCTGGCTTTTTGTTTGAATTTGTAAGGATATGAATGTTCCCACAATAAGCAAGTAAGCACCTGAGCCAGCTAAAAGCATTTTTTCCGCAGCTCTGAATTACGTCCTCCTCCGGGGGGAGGCTGATTCTGGTTGACCCTATTCGCATAAACATCACTGCAGAGATGTCTCCACTTTCAGGGTGTCTGTCCCTGACCCAGATTTGGTACACCTCTCTTCTTCCACTAGCAAAGCAGACCTCGCTTTCCAGTTCTCTTTTCACCCTTCATATATCTCAGACACAACTTACTCGCAAAGAAAGCGGAAATACTCAGCAGTGCTCAGTACTTCAAACCAAGACAAAAAAACTCTGGTCCAAGTATGTGCAGCCTTTTATTTTTTTATTTTTTACCCCGAAGAAGAAGTAAATGCTGGTGAGTTTTGGGAGGTTCTTTTTTTCGTTTGTTGTATTGGAAGGGGAGTTGTTTTGTTTTGGTTTTTTTAATACATCAGTAGAATGAATGTAAAACAATCTATTTAAAATATATACTCACAAAATATTCCCTGAAATACGGAAAGTTTCCACTTTCCCAACTGAGAACTTCAGGAAGGAATAAGAATTTTATTACAATTGTAGGCAGAGCTGTGCAGAAATATTGTTATTATTTCAATTAAACTTTGCTAAAAATTATCTGCAAATGGTTAGCTGGGACATCAGGCATCTTAAATTTTGCTTTCTGTCTTCATTTCAGGGACCTAAAGATTGGAAACTTTCTTCTTGATGAGAACAACAACATCAAAGTCGTTGGTAGGTGCATGTTATCTGTGAAGTGTGTTTTCAGCTTTTTACTTTGTGTGGCTTTCAGTGACAATTCAGCTGCTATTTAAACAGCACATTTTATGAGTGAGCTTGTGATTATTCAATAAACATATTTGAGCTTTTATAATAAATAAAAGTTATGAAGTATAACTTAACAGCTTGTTTATTTGAGCTTTAACTAAAACATATTTTTAAGAGAACAAGCAAAACAATTTTGCCTATTGTTTTCCCTTGTGTAGTGCTGGAGAAGCAAGAAACAATTACAGCTTTTATGTGTAGAAAGCTGTTCCTAGCAGAAGTGATTTGTAGACAAAGAAATAAATCTTCTGGGGGGAAACGCAGGTATGGACACATTAGCTTCTGTCCAGCCATTACTCCAGCTAGAAACCTCATCATTTGGTATGTGTTAAAGAAACGAAAAAGACCATTTTGGTCACTAACGGAAATCTTGCTAGGGTTGTGAAGCAAACATTTATAAAAATGAGGGAATTCGCACCAAGCAGTTAACACAGCTCTGAGAAACATTAATTTTATTCAATGAAAACTGCACAGAAAATCCCCCGCAAGGGAAGCTCGCTCTTAGAGACGCCACATGTTTAACCCAGTATTTCCCAAACTTTTAAAAGCATAACACCTCTGAGAAAAAAGGCACCAACTCTTCACCCCTGTTTTATAGCCAGCCAGTCCTTTACAATCACACCTTTCTCTTCCCTCCCCCTCCACACATGTACGTATACAGAGAAAAAGGCTTAAGTTAGCACAATTTACCCCACATTTACAACAGGCTAAAGCATACCCAGCTGAGCTAAATGCTGTAGCTCATTAAGCCATGATAATGCAGCTGCAGTGTAGCTGCAGTACTAGAATACAGTCAACTGAGGCAAACTAAAATAGCTAACCAAAATCAACCAAACCAGACCCATAGCTGGGTAACTTCACTGTTACTCCTTTGCTAATTCATGGCACGTCTACTTGAACCCAGACTGGCATCCACAGCTTGAGATATCAATAGATGCTACAGCTGCTGTTTTCATCTTTCTCCTAATTTCAGCCAATTAGTAAAGTTAAAGTATTTTCAGAAAAGACTAAAAATTGCCTTTGTTTTTGTGACCATCAGATTTTGGGCTCAATAACACTGCAAAATTTGAGGGTCTCTCCCAGGAGCTGTTACATACCCAGTGTGGAAGCCCAGCCTATGCTGCCCCAGAACTCCTTGCTCATAGGAAATATGGTCCAAAAGTGGATGTCTGGTCCATGTAAGTAGATCTAAAAATAAACATATGGATGCCTACATGCAGGCATCTGATTCAGATGTCTAAAATAGAAGCTTAGCATTCCTATATGCTCAAAAAAGAAAGAGGATTCATATACATATAAATATATAATGTACATTATTTCTTTCAAGACCTGCTTCTGGCAGACATACTGTATATTAGGGTTTTGACCTAACTATGATTCTTATACCTTAGCTTCCCCTGAATTTAGAGGGTACAAATAGTACACAAAGTTAAAATGAAAGGACAAATTCTACCAGTATAATTACTTCAGTATAAGTCTGGATTTCAAGACTGCTACTCTGATTTATGTCGACATAACACAGACAAATCAGGTCTAGAGGATGCTGTCAGCACTTAAATAGGATAATGCTTATTTTACATTGCAGTTGTCTGAATGAGGGCAAGGCAGTAACCCTAGAACCATTTACTGAGCTCACTCTGTTAACAAACACCACATAACAGGTCAAGGGCTATATAAAACTTATATATGGCTCTTGGTGTTTAACATAGTCATATTCTGCATCTTAGGAATAAAACATTTATGATTTAAGTCTGAATTGTTCACATTATCACAGTAGAAATTCAGGTGGGCTAAAATTTTAATCAGAAAGATAAGTTAATTCTGTTGTCACAAAAGTAAAATATTACAGATCAACTGGACTCTGGAATCAAAAGCAGTGTAGTCAGAAATACTGACTTCATTCAGCAGGACTGACAAGGAACCAGAAAGCTGTATTCAGTCAAAAGCACATTCAGAAAAACAACCAGATTCAGCTGAAATACAGCTAAGGCTCCTATGAGGCAACAGTGAACAGTGGTGCCTGTTTTGCCTAGTCATGACTTTTGTGCATAACATTTTAAAGATTCTTTGGAGGATTAAAAAAAGACTAATTTTCGTGCACCAACTGAATTGTGGAAACAGTCGCTGTATTCAAACACGAATAGTTCAGTGGGATAGAGGAGAAGCAGTTAGTTATAGCTAGTAAACTTTCAAGTTTAACATACCATCAGATTCCATCTACAATTAACTATTAAATATGTTACTGATAACTACCTACAATTTGTGTGTAAGATACAAAAAGAGATTTTAAGGTGGCGGCTCCATCCACTCCCCATCCAATAGGCTGATGAAAAGAACTATTGCCAGTTTAAAGCACCAATCATGCATATCATCACCAGCAATTTAAAGCTCATGGTAGTGTTTGTGGTGTTGAAAAGAAAAATGTATTTAATGTTGTAATGACATTAGAGATCAATTTGCACTGCATGTTACTCCCATTGATTAGAGAATATTCAGGGGCCCTTCTCTCACTCCAACTCCAGCTACATTTAATTCATGTGCTATTATGTATTATAGAATAACAATCCTTGCTACTCCAGTCAACTCATTGCTTCATGTCTCCTCTGTATCTCTGGGGTTTTCTTACTCACAGAATTCATCAGGGAAGTTTTGGCAAACATTATGTTCAAAGACTAGATTTATCAGGAGGTTTGGTAAAGTGAGAAGAGGTGGATCTCACCTAAATGTAGTCATTTAACAACCAGGCACCTGGGTTATATCTGGCAATTGTTCCTGTCAGTGCAGGGAGATAGCTCATCTCCTGAGATACTTAACTGTAGCCTAAAATAGCTGTATAACATAGCTGGATGAACCTCTTTTTGAGAGGCCTGTCTCTTTCCATTGATACTAGTGCTACCAAGGTTTTAAATAGTTAAAGTGAGGCAAGGTAGTCCTAGTCGAGAGCAATAAAAAGCATTTATACCTAGGTCATCGGCTCAAATTCAATTCAATGCAACATTTAGAAAAAGGTCCTACTGTCTTCTCATGGTTTTCCAATGGTGCTTTCACCTTCTCATGGCTTTTCAACTATTTGAAAATACTAATAAAAGAATGCACTTGTTCAAAACATGAACAAATCTGTTTCACAGATAACATTGTCATCATCTGCACGAATGTACCAACCAGATCAGTTAAATTAGAATTGCCTGTATTCCTAAAATGACAGTATCAAATGAGTGCAGTAGAGAAACAGCAAAGGATGGAGAAAAGAAGTGCCGGTGTGACAGCGCAGCCCAGCTGGAGTAAGGAAGTACCATGGAGAGTGTTCAAGGAAACCTTGCTGTTCACAAGCTCGGTTCAGCTAAGCAAGATTTCCAAAAGCTGGTACTTCTCCAAACTGAATGGCAAACCTTCACAAAGTTTACTGATCACTGCTAGCAGACTGTTAGTCTTTTGCAAGAGTTAAAGTTTTAAGTCTTTAGCCAACAGCAAGCTGTTACCAAACGAATGCCTTCTAGGCGTAAGTCACACCTAATTTAGCAATCTGAGCAAAGCAAGAAGAACTGAATTACTATTTGGAACAAGATCTATCACATCAGTCCCAGCTCTGTGTTTTTACTCAGCCTCCAAACCAAAATGCTTTATTCTGGTGGACTGGGTACACTATAGTGACACTCCAATGAGCTTATTTTAAAAATAAACAGCAGGTTTCCACTTTCAACACTGCAGGCTTTCCAGTCACTCGCTGTACAGCCTATTTTATACACGCTTCCCACAACATTTTTCTCCTGATAAAATGGCATTTACACAAAGAAAAATTGCGTAAGAAGTATATACAGTACAAACTGCTGCTTAGAGGTAATTTGTAACCTCCTTCTTGGTGTTGAAGGCAAATCCCTGAAACCTGAGTCATAGCTTTGTGGGATTTTTTAACAAATACTTATTAGCATTATATGGAGCTTTGATGTTTGACTTTAACAGAGGTGTAAGCATGTTTTGCTATGCTAACCAGCACATTACTCTTCATGGTGGAACCTTTTAATATCAAGCAGCTACATCCAAAGATGTTAATTGCAGAAATCAGCCCTATTCCATCAGATATCTCCCCTGGTAAAGCACTCTAATTTTTTATAAAGAATTCTGATATATAGAAGGTCTAACCCATGTAATAAAGTGAATTTAGCAATAAGGCAATCTTCTGGAAAATAAGAAGTACCTTTTCTAGTTACTTTGTTTGCATTTTCAACTAACTTTTTTTTTTTTTGCCTTAGGCAAGATCTCTTTATCTCAGGCTAGCAGGAAAATAACAGTGTCTCTTCAAAAGACCGCTATTCTTGATTCATATTTACAGGGGGAATAAAATATACATTGCTTTTACATTATCTTTCATGAGAAAGAACTGAAATACAACATTTTGCAATGAACTTCACTGACAATCTTTAATGAGGTACAGTCTATGGAGTCTTTTAGGACAACTGGGAAAGACAGTTCTCAAAAGCTCTAGCATGGATTGCAACGCGCGGCTCTAAAACCCAGAAGTCATGTCGGTTTATATAGAGTCAGCAGTCCAAAATTTACCTCCTCAAAGCTAAAAATCCTGCTGCCTTACAATGATATCTGTACAGCTCTGGCTTTAGTCCTTGTTTTCTCTCCACCTGGATTAGCATCTTCCCTGTTGACCATCATAGGCTTGAGCCCCTTCTCACAGCTGTTACTGTGCAGCTTTATTGACCAGGTCAGAAAGCAGAGCTGAATGTTACATGTTTTGCCCAGCTATCTACCAGCATAAATTCAGATCTCCCCATCATTTTGAGCAGCTTGGCTCTGACAAGGCAAGAATAAGCCTAGGAAATAACATTAGCTTCAGTGGCTGCCTGCAGTTCAAGTGCTGGGAAGCAGCAGACAGTTCCAGACTACACTAGTTGAATCTAGACTGGAGTTACAGTATTGAGCTAATGTGATGATTCAATTTCTTTTTCTCCCCCACCAAATGGTATGAGAATATCTACCATAGCTATCCAGCATGTTTGTATATTAGTCTCTCATTTATCTTTCTTTTAGTTTGGTTGCCAGATAACAGCTCCATTTTTCTACAAGCCCTCCATAGCTGTGATTATTATATTTCTAATTTTTCTTGTTTATGCAATTGTTATAGTTTCTATTAATGAATGCATTATCTCTGCTTTTCTACAAAGCCCACACAGTTAGTGGAAGATTGTGGATAACTCTATTGTTCCCTTGCCCACTGGGAATTTCATGAGAGAGCAGTAGTAAACAATCTTTGTATACTTTAGGTCTAAATTCTTCTGAAGATTACAAGTGAAAGGAGTAGTATGTTCCCAGTTTAATGCTCACTTGCCATTCTGTTCATCTCAAAATATCCCCAAGGAATATGGAAGAATTTGGCAGAGTTTTCCCAAGACAAATAAAAAAAAAGTGAGGGACTTCATGCAGTGTCGGAGATGAGTGATAGACATATGGGAATGTTTGAGCTTTCTCTGTTTGAACTCCAGAAAGCCGAGCACAACACAGCATCTGAGCACACGGGTCCACCTCCCTCCCTCCCTCCCTTGATACAGAGTTTTATCAATGAGGTTAGATTCTTTCTGTGAGGAAAGTAAGTCCTGGGTAGTCAGCTGGGGCAGAAGTGTCCCTTCTCAGAGCCTTGATGAAAAGCTGAGTGAGTATAATGCTGAGATTGCTATTCATGCCACAGGCTGCATTCACTGAAGTAAATCAAGCAAATTAGGAAATGGGGTCCAGGGCTGTACCTACATCAGCATCCACAGGTCCATAGCATACATTCAGGAACGGTTTGGCTCGTGCTACCAACCCTGCTCAGGTGTCCGTAAGAGAAGAGGATCACCACAAGGGACCACAGCAGTCTCAGAGGAGAGCCAAAACTGTTTTATTCAGCAGTCAGAGGTAGCCCTAAAGACTAGATTTTAGTTGAGGTTCTTACAATTGTGGAGAAGCAGGGCACATGCCACATTCCTGAAAAAGGAAAATTTTTTACTGTCCAAATGGTCAGATACCCCAAGTAAACAAGCCATTTCATCTGAATACTGCACAGGGGCTGTGCACTTCATGCAGTCCTTACTTGAGCCTAACACTGATAAGAGACCTGGAGTCAAAGAAGTAATAAAAGAAAAATGGTTGAACGAAAGCTTCACCAGGAAAATACTGAGTGCTGCTACCTACAGGAATAAGTAACAATTTCTACATCTCTCTTTTAGCTTGGTATTTCAGGATTCAGGATTTGGGGGAGGAAGTGTCAGGGGTTTCAGGAAATTTTTTGGTTTGTTTGGGGTTTTTTTAGAAGAGTTTTATTATCTGCTCAGAGCTGTTCCAAAATGACAGAAAAATATTTCAGAAAACACCACATCAACTTTTCCAACTATGGATAAATTTTATGTAAGATGTAGCATCCTTGCAGAACTGCTGTATCAATACATATCAACTACTGTATCAATAATTTTGTTTTCAACATCTCTCACTGGTGCCGCTAATTTCTAGAGAGCGTGCTTCTAATCCTTTCCTGCAAAACTAGGTCTCCCATGCCCACCTGAGGGAACAATATGTTTATATTACTATATTACACTGAAGGTTTTGTTATTCTAATAATTTTTATTCTCATCCATCTTTGTAACTGGCCTTAATTAGTCTCTCACATATCCATAAATACATGCAATACGTAATATGACATCACCAACTTTTGAGATGCTGTTCATCTTTCATATAGGGAGAGTGCAAAGTATACTTTTCATGTCTTTAAACACTTCATTTCAGTGATGGATCTTTTATATCTTCCTCACAACTGAAAGTAGGTAGTCACGGGTCAAATATTTTGTGCCCAGATCATTTTGTAAAGGTCAATACTTTACATTAATTAAAAAAAAGAGAGTTATTTGGTCTATGTAACCGGCACCATCTGCAATGGTGACTACAGGACACGTGGCAGGTTTTCCTACAATCCAAGTGGTCCACTGCAAGTCGCAGCCAAGGCTGTTAGAAATATATGCGCAATTTGTTCATTTCTCCGAGGATTGTCCACTGTTCCTACCTTTGCCCTTCTTCCAGCCCCTCAGATATGTCTATGCTCATTCATACTGAAATTTGGAAAAATGTCTTAGAAGTCTCAGAATCCAAGGCTGTTACTAGACTTTACTGCTCACAGAAGCCTCTGAATAAAATAATTATCACTATAACATAACAAGTTTCATTTCACAATCTGATTTATAGAAAAATAAAAATCCTCCAGTACTTTCTTTAGGTCTGTTTTGGTTTGTTGTTTTTTTTTGTCCTTTGAGATTTTCCTACCTTTGTGGCTATTCCTGTCTTCTTATGCACACACACATACACAATCTCTCTGTTAATGCATTTGAGACTACTGTACTAAGAACCAAAATATACACACTCCATTAAGGTGAGAAAATGCTGGTTTCCATCTTTTACTTTTTCAAACTTCATCCTGGTGGGTGTCCTTCCAGAGTAATCAATTATATCAGCAACAGGATATTTAATAACGCAGTAACACAGCCTCAGCCCAGCAGTGAAGTTAGAGTGGCCAGATGTTGCCAGCGAAGGTGGGCTGACAACGCGGGGAAGCAAGAGACGACCCAATATGAGTGATAATTCAGCTCCAATTTTATTGCCAGACAGTGCTGCTTATATACCCTT